>VZUI01091046.1:0-17061 GCA_013401135.1 Cettia cetti
AAAAAAAAAAAAAAAAAAAAAAAAAAAAAAAAAAAAAAAAAAAAAAAGAGAAGTAAAGGGCTCTTTCAAGCTTATGCCTTTATTCTGGTCTCACTACCTTTGCTCAGAGATTCTTTATCCAATGTCTTGACATACAGGCTTGCCCTTTGCACAGTCTCAGCATTGTACCTCTGGTACCTGAGCTCCTTGGTTTGTCATCTTCCATAGAGCTTTCCTGGAAGACATTCCCTGACATGTCTGTGCTGCACAAACTCTTTTGTTACCTCTGCTGTGGGATTAACGGAGCTGACACACTCCAGCCCCTCCTCTCAGGACAGCAAGTTCCAGTCAAGAAGCAGCTTGTTTGTCATCTCAGTGATCACTCTATGAGTGATAAAACCATCACTCAGAGGAGATATGACATACCTTTAAAAAACACTTTTTTTTCCCTGAATCAGACTCTAAAATTATGGTGTCTGAGTGATTTATATCAAACATTTCACTAGAAATCCTTCATTGCCTTACAGATACAGGACAAAAATCAATAAAATTATAAAACAAAATTTAAAATAAAATTAAAACTAAGCTATAAAAACAAGAATTCAGGATTTTTATAGCTTGCATTCTTAGAACACGAGAATTTCTTGTCAGACTTGAACATTTGCATCTGGATAATACCAGAAATCTGCAACAGTAAGCTCCCACCCTGACTGGTTTTGTCACAAGAAATTGCACTCAGGCAATAGGATTCATTAAGATTAGTAAACAAACCTGGAGCTGTTTGTTCTTTCATGTACAGAGGTCTCCAGGTCTTGGTGTTGTAGGGAATAAGTTTGGTACAAAGCATGTGTTAATGTGTCTACACTCAGCAACTGCCTGTACTGAATGCAGGAGATCTTCTCCTGGCTCTTCCAGAAGTGAACCCCACAGAAATGGGTGAGCTCCTGAAGGATCCCCTGCACCCCGTGTTCCCTTTGATTCTGCCCATCTCTCCCCCTGTTCTCCACATCATGTCCTCCCTTTTTCTGTATCTTGCTTTTCTTGACTGTTCTTGTCTCCTGTCACAGTTTTCCCCTGTCAAAGTCACTGCTTAATGCCACCATGCTTCATTCCAGAGGCCGAGCTGGGATTGTCGGTGTCAGTAGTGACAGCTGATGTTGACAGGTCACCTGAGTCACTGCTGAACCAAACCCAAGCACCAGCACCTTTGCATTGAGGATTGCCCCACCTTGAGAGAGGAGGTCCAGAGCCTCGGGGTGCACCAAGCCATGCAAACACTCCATTAATCTGCTGTGAACATTTAGTTGTGAACAAGGGATTGTGGACATTCCCCAGGGCCAAGGAGAGAAGTGCTGAAGGATTTTATGATGTCTTGCTGAAACACAGACTGCAAACTGATCCACTCTGGGAGAGAGCAGTGTTGGGATACTTTCAGTCTGAGCATATTCCTGTTTTCATTCCCCCCTGATGTGGAGCAAACTGTGCCTCTGGTAACAGCAGGAGCTGGGAAGGGCTGGTTAGGCTGGAGCCATGGGTTGCTTTTAGCACAATCCCTTAAAAATTTCCTTGGCTGTCAGTTTGGGGAGTGATGGTAGGATATAGAATTAGTGATTTCTGGGTGTTGGAACTAAAAGTGATTCCACTTGGAATTTCAGCTAGGATAATGTCCTTGCATTGGCATGAGAGGTTCAGAATTTCAGCAAGGGGGCTGAAATTGGTGCTAAAGGTTTGTAAGCTCTGTGTGAATGGGGAATGGAAGTAAAGATTTCTCCCAACTGTGGCTCACCTCTGTGTGCTTCTCCAGTTATTATATCTATGAGCCAGTATTTTACTTTGCATTTTACCCTATGAAACATCTCCTGCTGTTCTCCAGAACCACTTCCCATCCCACTGCCCCTGCTCTGCAGAGTGCACAGCATCGTAGTGAGAAGCCCAGGTCACTCTTGTGTCCCCCACTGAGGGGCTGGGGATGCTGCTGCCTCTGTATTCCAAGCTCCTGCCAGCAAGAGGAGCAGCCAAAGCTCCCCACACTGTGAGCACCCTCAGGGAGGCTGACTGGATAATTCCAGCCTGAGTAAAGCCAAACTTCAGTGAAATACCACAGTAACTCTAAAGAAGGAAAGATTGCAAGAATATCATCTTTATTTGAGTAGATGCAGCAATTCAGTACATGCAAAATCTAGAAATAATTGCAAAGCTGACCCAATTTGCATCTTAATCATCACTAAGTGAATGAATCTGCGTAAACTTTGTGTGGCCAAGAACCTTCTGTGCTTCAACAGTCATTTCCAGCAGTTCAGAGTGATTTCTCTCCCTCAATCCACAATGTTATCTTTTCTCAGTTTGCAGATGACCTTTGACAGACCTTCAGTGCTTGTCTCTTTTGTCTGCAGTAACATGGAGAGAAAGAACAGCAATTATTTAAGCTCAGCTTACAAAGACCACTCTGTGATGGGTGCTGAGCTTGGCTGGGGCCTCATCTCTCACTCCCTTCTCTCAGAACTTTTCCTCTCCATCACCTGGATTTGACTCATCCCTTTTATGACACTGCTGACCTCTAACAGCTCAAGGCAGGTTTTACTGGCATGTTCCTGCAATTCCCCCGAGCTGGCCAAGCTTCAATTCCTGTGTCCTTTCATCTGGGGAAATGATTAAGTGTTTTGTGCTTTACTTAGCCTTTATTGTAGCAGACTCTGAGATGTTCTTCTGATATCTGATATCTTTTAATCACTGAAATTTGTTCCATTCTAACCAGAGACAATTTGTTACTTACTATTTTTTTTCTGTGATAAATTGTGCAGACCCCAATCTCTAGAACAGACACAACTACCAGTTATGTATATTTTAGAAAATAAAACTTCTCCTGAAAGAGAAAGGATTCTTACCAGCAGTTCCCGAAAGGGACCCAAACATCCTGTGGAACAAAGAGAACAATGGAAAGCAGAGTTAATACATCAAATGCTGCACGAGATGAGGATGGATGAATGCAAATTGTCTATCAATGAAGTACACTGTGCAGTCAGGGAAGAGATGCCCATCTCCCTTCACTCCTTCTCAGAAAAGGACAGGGAGTTGTAGGAATTACATTTTTAAACTGCATTGGGAAAAGACATTATGGAAAAGAAGTAACAGAGGAAATGAAAACCTTTCAACCCCTGCCTAATTTTTTTCCTCCTTGAGGCTGTGTGAGATGAGATTGAGCTGTGCTCCCATGTGGGAGTCACTCAGTGACTGCCTTCACTTGTCTTCCTAGTATTTCCTCCCACAATGATTCCTGTTGGGTAAAAATTTCCACCTGGTAACAGGAAGCTTATGGGAATTTGGTAATAATTTTCATATTCTGTAAAACATCATTAACTGCACTCTTCCTGACTGTGATGGAGCTGTCACTTCAACTGTTAGTTGAAATTAATCTACTGTGTTACTTGTCAGTTCCCCTTCCTGTTCAGAAACTCTTTGAGGTCTCACTTCATGTAAATGGCAACTGTAACATTTCTAGCTCCACCATGGTCCAGAAAAATTAGTTTATTAAAATTGTAAACTCCAGGAGTGTTAAATTGTGTTTACCAAGGTGCTGTGGCAAATGAGCACCATGACAAGGTCAGACTTAGCAGGCCAAGCAAAAGGTTCTTACTGGGACTCCTGGCCCTCCAGGAGCTGTCGGTACGTAGCGATCTCCTGCTCCAGCCGAGTCTTGATATCCATGAGGATCTTGTATTCGGTGTTCTGGCGCTCCATGTCGGCTCGGAGCTCAGCCAGCTGTGCCTCCATGCTGCCAACCAGCCCCTGGATCTGCGCCAGCTGCGCCCCGTACCGCGCCTCCGTGTCAGCCAAGGTGCCTTCCAGCGCCGCTTTCTGTCAGGGAAACCACAGACAGGAAAGGTTGCTGCCAGTGCAGGACTCTGTGTAGGGTGGGAAATATGGGCCCTTTGCAGTGGGGGGTTGTCAGGCAGTGCAAATTCTGACATACCATGCTGAGCTGGGACTGCAGCTCGATCTCCAGCCCTTGCAGGGTGCGTCTCAGATCGGTGACCTCGGACTTGCTGCTCTGCAGTTGTTCCGTGTTAACAGCAACCTCACGGTTCAGCTCTTCAGTCTGAGACAGGGAAAACACTACGTGAGAAATGTGGGGGACGTAAGGCTGTCACAGCATTTTTCTGTGTGTTTTAGTAGTTGTTTCTTTCATGGATTTTTTGGTTGGTGTTTGTACAATATGGAGGGGTTTTACCTTGCTGTGGAACCAGGCCTCAGCATCCTTCCTGTTCTTCTCAGCCATTTGCTCATACTGGTCCCTCATATCTGCCAGGATCTTGGACAGGTCAATGCCTGGAGCAGAGTCCAGTTCAACGCTGACTTGACCAGCTACTTGTCCTCTCAGGGCACTCAGCTCCTGTGGGGAATGGCAGAGGAGACAAAAGAGGCTACAATTGTAAACTGAAAATATTATGAACCTCCTGTCCTTTCTTCAAGGGCTAAGGCTGACTGACTCCCTTGAGACACTGGCAGGAGGGATCCCAGTCTACACAGAAATCTTTTCCTCACTGTTGAAGAGCCCAGGGCAATCCTGAGGGACTCCACATCTCCACAGGCTGTTTTTCTAGTGTCACTTTCAAACATGTTTCTTTGGGTTTACCTCCTCGTGGTTTTTCTTTAGGTAGGCCAGTTCCTCCTTTAATCCTTCAATCTGGAGCTCCAGGTCAGCTCTGGACAGGGTCAGCTCGTCCAGGACACGGCGCAGGCCGTTGATGTCGGACTCCACGCTCATGCGCAGACCTTGCTCAGTCTCAAACCTTAAAAAAAGCAAAATGAACCCATTCAGGTTCACTGATTAACCAGCCCACAAGAAACACAGTATGAATGTGTCTGGGTTTGTAGGATTTATGGTGTAGCAAATGTCATCAAGCATTAAACCTTTCTCCACATATTCCACATTATGCAAAATTTTCAGTGGTGCAGATGGTGCTCTTAGTAAAGACTAAAGGATTGAACTGCATGCACAGGATCAAACCAATATTCATACAGGGGCTTTAGGGGCATTCCATTCCTGTTTCATTGCCCTTTGGCTCAAAAAGGATTTTTACCTTATCATGAGATCTTTTCCCTCTCAGAAATTACTCACTTGGTTTTGAAGTCATCAGCAGCCAGCCTGGCATTGTCAATCTGCAGCACGATCCTGGCGTTATCAATGGTGGCATCAAGGATCTGCAAACAATGAGAGCTCATTACTGAGGCTGAAACAACTGTTATCAGCTTCCCTGCTGTGCAGATAAGAGTGAAGAGTCTATTTCAACTGTAGCTACAGCAAATAGAGGTAGGGAAGGATCTACAGCAAACAGGTCCCACAGATTTATCACATACTTATGCCAGGATTCTGGTTTGGACACAACCTTGTGTCTGGTGTATGAAGTGGCTTTAGGTAGAGGTTCCACAGTGAGAAAAAACTACATGCTGGCTGAAAGTGAGAGGGCGTTAAAACACCATCTCTGATCATATTTTTATTTCCTAGAATATCCAGGATAGTGTTTCTTGATTCTTTTAATGCATCATGAAAGCCTCTGAGGGAAATTTTATTTAGAAGGAATGTCTGTTCAGTTTTACCTGGAAAGCATGTCTTCTATGCCTACACTTCTAAAACTCAAAAGATCATTCACAAACCAGCTGTATGATTTCCCACCTCTAACTAAGGGGAGCAAAAGAAAGTAGGGGAAAGAATATTAACAAGAGGAAATCCCATTGCCAGTTCTGCCATCAGCAGAGCTCAGATTTTAAATCAGGAGCAAATGGGGATGGGTTGCAGCAGGGAGAAGCAACCTGCGTGGGAGCGGTCATGAACTCCAGGCTGAACTCAGAAAACTAAACCTCAAGTTTTCTTTCATTTATTTACATAGTTAATCAGCTACTCCCTGTGTTATGCAGGGTGTGTATCACCTCAGCAATCTGTTATCAGGTACCCATGGGCTCTTGGGGAAAATCCTGCATTAATATATGGGATTGATTACTTCATGTCTGCTGTTTCCTTTTTTCCTATGCCAAATGTTTCAGTTCACTTAATTCCAAGGTAAAGTATGGGAAACATGAAAAAGAAATTACTCGAAACCCATTTTTATTTCCATTGTTAAAGCAGTGTGTCTGGGCCTCTGAGGGTTTTCAAGCTCTATGGCAGGTGAGAGAGGTTGCAGAGACAGGCAGGTTGCTGTCACTGCTTGGCTCTCAGTACATATCAGTTTACATATGGTCATACATACATAAACTGGTCATATGTGTGTACATGACCAGCATGTGTATATGTGTGTCTATAAACATATGCTTTGTTAAAAGCAAACATTATCAGACTTCGGTACTCAGGCATCCTCCACTGACTCTTGGCTAGCATTAAAAAAAGTCAGTAATTCCATATTGATATTGACTTTATCCCCCCACCATCTCACCTCCCTCCCCTTCCCATGATATGCAATGCTTAGGGGCTCCCTAAGGAACTTTTTGGGTTTTCATGCTTCCTTTGTAAGTGGAAATCTAAAATGATTTTTGATGAATATTAACACCTACCTTGTCTCGAAGGTCCTCAATAGTCTTGAAATAAGGACTGTAGTCCCGAGCTGGGCTTGGTCCTTGTTTTTGGTACCAGTTTCGGATTTTGGTTTCAAGGTCAGTGTTTGCCTCTTCGAGCGCACGCACTTTCTCCAGGTAGGAGGCCAGGCGATCGTTGAGGCTTTGCATGGTTGCCTTTTCATTTCCCGAGAGGAGGCCATCGCCGCCCAGGCCACCCCCATAGCTAAAGCTGCTGCTGAAGCTGCCCCCACCATAACCCCCTCCCAGGCCGCTTCCCAGGCCAGAGGAGACAAACCTGGCAGAGGACACGGACACACCTCTGCCACCGGATCCCCCGTGGATGCTGGGGGCCCTGAAGCTGCCGCCGAAGCGGAGGGAGGAGGCGCCTGGTCCCCCCGCCACGGAGGAGCTGGTTTGCCTGAAGCTGTAACTGGCCATGGGGAGGAAGAGCAAGGACCCAACCTAAACTGCACCGCGGCGAATCGTGATCCCGAGACAGGCGAGTGCCCTGCTCCCCCACCGCACCGCTTTTATGCCGGTGACAATGGGAGTTGTCTCCAGAATGTGTTATCTGAGACCCATGGAATTTATCAGCCCTAAGCCTTCTGCCAACACGGCGGTTCCCCTTATTGGTCAGTGGCTGTGGAGTGGGCTGTTTCCTTCCCCAGTACCTCCACATCCCCTCCCCCGGACCGCCGCCGCTTGAAGCAAAAGGTGGGATTTGAAGGAGGCGTCTCCCTACCGAGGGGAGCGTTCCTAAACCTGGTTAGAGTTTACCTGCATGGAAACAAAGGGGTTAGGAGCGCACCCACTGCGGCCAACGCCGCGGTCAGAGCGGAGTCACACAAAGCCTTGTTTTAACAGAGTGATTCAGCCTGATAACAGAGCTTGTAAGGAGCCCAAATGGTGAATGATGTGTGTGGACCTTCACGTTCCCACCCTCTGTTTCCCTCATTCCCCTTGAGGAAAGTTCTTTCAAAAAGGAAGTTTTCACTCTCTGTCTTTACTCTCGGTGCCGTTTGGGCTAACAGAGATCGTGCTGTGTCTGAGAGTCTGGTTCTCTACAGACATAAGAATCCTTCTGAAGAAGTCGTGGCTGTATCTGTAACAGAGAGAAGCAGTGACATCCCTGAGTACCTGGAAAATGAGCAGAAACAAGTGTCTGATTACACACTGGGTCCTTTGATTGCTGCTGAAAGAGACAAGCGAAGAGAAGAAACAGAATCACTTAGTCTTCTGGTCTTTGAGAGTCATGAAAATGATATTTCTAAAATTTTCAGGTCCTCTATTATTCAAGATGGATTTTCAAAAGCTTTTGTTACTGTGAGCTCCTCCCTAAGCATCCCTAATAAACAAAGGGATAGTTAGAGCTTTCCTTCCGTTCTCTTTCTTTCTCATTCCCTCCAAATTCTGTGGCAATCCTCCCAAGTTTTGGAGAAAGAAGTTCTGGCCTGGCAGCACTTGAAGCTCCTGGGAGCAGCCAGGCCTTTCTATACACATGAAAAATGCTCCAGGTGTTTCAGGCTACAGAATAGAGCTGCTCTCCCTGTGTACAGAGGTGTTAAACTGCGGGGCAAATTCAGGGAGGGAAAGAGCAAACAGCAAATGGGAAGCCAGCCAAGGCACCTGTATCACCAGGTAATGAGGAGGCCATATCAGGAGGAATTCTGCAGTGACTCAGGTGTGGAATATATCACTGGATACACACAGGATATGTACCACACTTCAGCCCCAGGACACCACAGTGGAGCTCTTTCATCTCTGTACAGATTTCTGCCTTCCACAGCTCTCCATCCTGCACTGTAACACTGTGCAGCCTTTCCTCACAGGCCCAGGGACGCTCCTGCTGCCAGAGACAGGCAGTTCCTTCTGCAGACCTGAATGTCCTGTTCAGCCCTGGGTGGGACAAACCTGCCCAGCCAGTAGCTCCAAGGGCTGTGAACAGGTGAAATAGTGGTGTCAGGAGGTGCTGAGAGAAAGCAACTAGAGAACAGTTATTTTTTTGTTAAATATTGAAGTCCATAGTTAGAGTGTAAAGAGCATCAGTGCATGTGCTTTTCTTCATTAAACAGAAAAGCAAGAAGCTGAAAGGAGAATAAATACCAGTGTGCTCTTTTTGAGATCTATCTCCTGGTGCAAAGAGAGATGAACATCTGTCCCTCCAGGTACTTCTTCAGTATGCCCTGGTCTCCCATATCAGAACCTCAATGCAGTGTATTTTTGGTTTTTGCAAAATAAAAAAACCACATCCATGGTGCTGTGTGATATTTTATGATCCAGCTCATGAAAATTTGGATCTGGAAGGTTTCTGGATGCCCTCTGCATTATCTTGAGTAAAAGCAGCAATCACCATATATTGCACTGTCAGAATATTGATTAGGTACTGGAGGCAGGTTGGGTTTGCATGAGCTTACAGGCAAGAATCTCCCAAAGAATGAACTGCAATTCTTAGTGGCACTTTGGAAGTACAGCTGGGAGTGTCAGGAGAAGAAAGGCTTGGGACACACAGTCAAATGGATTAATCTGATTTATAACACCAAATACTGCATAAGCCTCTGGTATCAAATCAATCCTTCACGCAGCATTTTTGCTAAAACTTAATTCTAAATATTTGAACTTTCCATTTCTGTTTTACCGTAATGGTTGCATGTGTTTGTTTTTGTAGGAACTCCCTTAAGGTGACAATGTGTATTTAAATGCTTGGAAAAGCCTTCAGTATGGCAAGCTGAAGAAGGTGCTGTTAGCATTTAGTGTAGGTTTCTTTTTTATAAAACTAGTTTATGGTAGGGTCAGCTTTTCCCCAATAAGGAATGGTCAGCACAGGGAATTTCCCTTATCTGCACCTTATCAGAGGGGAAGGGAGACACATTTTTTCAAGCAAAGTCATCTAGTCACACCCAAGCTCCTGGCTGAGACCTGGTTCTGCTTTACCTTTATCTTCTCTGCCTTGCCAGTCACTGCTGGTTTATAAAATCATACATATTGTTTCAGGGTAGCTTTATTAATTGTACTGTAAACCATTTTTTTTTGCCCTTGAGGACACTGGTATATCCTTCTCTGTTTTCACATCCTGCTGAATTTGCTTCCAGGGATAGCTAATGCAATTACACTTTAATGAACTTGCTGAACATTTTAATCAACTTTGTTGGTGCCTGCAGCTCTGTGAATGCATCTATGGATGAATGAGCAAAGCCAATTTATTATTCTGGATTTACCTTTTCAATTTTTAACTGTTTGTCCCTTCTAGTAATTCTTCCTGTCTGTCTTTACTCCCATCAATGAAAATGTGCTGCTTTTTCACGTGCATACTTTTAGTCTCCATCTCTTCTCTTGCTCATATGAACTTTGTCCACCCTCCCGACTGGTCATGTCACAGGCCTTCTTAAGATCACAGCTTGGGGTGTTTTTCTCCCCTTTTGAAGATCAGAGGCATGAAAAATTTGCAGCTTTCTAATTCAAGCACAAATTTTTCTATTTTTTCTTTTAAACTTCCTTGTGGGAAGAACCAGTGACAACAAGCTCTGATCTGCAGCTGGTTGCAAGGTAACTGCAGTTGTGGTTTGCCCAAGATACAATTCTCAGCTGTCTGGCTTTTACAGCCCTTCATAAATCTTTTTTTTTTTTAATCCTCACAAACCTGGCATTGCTCTATATTCCCTGAATGTGCCAACAGATTTTGAGACAAGAATGTTGCTGTGCTGAAGAGGCAGGTCCCAGCACATGCACACACAGCTGTGAGTGGCTGGAGTAGAGGGTTGGGAACAGCAGAGCAACACAGGGAATTTGCTCAAAATTACTATTTTTGCAAATTAGAGAGATTGTGGTGAAGGGAATGCATATTTTCTGCACTGAAAGAGGTGAGAAATAAGGTTGTGTAAGGGTTCTGTGTTAACAGGAATTGTGAGAGTATGACACAGGACGAGACATTTCTGTCCAGGGCTCTGGTTTGTTCATGGCAGGACAGAAATGATGGATCAATGACTCGAGCTGAACTGCAGTGATTCCTGCCCAAGCTGCTGCAGTGCTATTGGGGCACAGAATTTAACTTCTCAATGATTGCCATTTATAGAACATTTGAACAGATTGGTATGAGGAAAATACATAAAAGATCCTCCCAAAGAGCTCAAGCACTTAAATAACTGGGAGCAGTGTAAATACTTTGCAATTCCTTGAAACTGGCTGTGGTGTGGAAATGCTTCATTATTGTCCCTGTTTCCCTAGAAACATAACTAACTTTAAACTGCTGACTCCTCCATCATGCCAGACCTCTAATGATAAAGCAAATTGGGGAGTAAAGTACCTGAGACAGGAAAATGAACCAGATTTTCTTATTATGTGATTAAAGATTGTGTGGGAAGGAAGGCTTAGTTGGGGCACCAAGCCCTAGGGAGTGCAAGTCAACTCACTGGATGTACTTTCACACTTCCTTTAACCTGTTATCTGGCTGGTAAATCTCAGCAAGGTATGATTGGGCTGGAAACTATTATTTGAGAGCCAAACATCCAACTGACAGGAGGATGTGTTCCAAAAGTCAGGTTTCTGCAGGCAGCAGCAGAGGCAGGGGCCTCTGCCAAAGCCCAGGGGACTGAACCTGTCCTGGGCTCGGGGGAGTGGTGGCTGTTGGACACTTGCCACGGCCTCTGCACGCTGCTGGGATCCTCGATGAGGGAGGAGGCCTGGGGCTATCCACAGGGATCTTCCCATACACCACATGGAAAATTCCTGCTCCAAAATAAATCCTGGACTTGGGAGGGACACAGAGTAGATGGGGTTCATAGCACAGAGCTGAGCTGTTTTATTCTGTTCCCACCTGTAAAACATTTTTATGTCTATTATTTATATCTATGTGCTTATATATTTGCATACACATACTTATATTTTTTGACTTACAGATATTATTTCTCTTGCTAATTTTGTAAGAATATATTCTGATCATAGGGGTAAGCCACAGCTTTCAGTAAGGGCAGAGATTTGACTGTGCAAGACTTAAACATTAGTTTAAACATTAGTTCTGGATCTAATTAGAAAATAAGAAGCTCTCTTAGTACCCTCCTGGTGGATCCTTGTATTTGGGCTTTCCTGATCCTACCGAAGGTTTCATACTCAGTTCTTCTTGACAGGAATTCTCAGAGTCTGAAGATCTCTGGTTGAGCTCAAGTGAAAAGATCCAACTGTTGCTTTGTGAGGGCAAGCCCTGCAGCCTCTGGTTTGTGGAGCTGCTGCCAGGGAGGCGTTTTTAACACTTGGTTCTCATGGCAACTCTCAGCCCATGGAAAGCCCTTTGGAGCCCTGGTTCTGGCTGCCCTGGCTGGTCACACAACTTTAAGGGAACAAAAGGGGATTTCTGACTACTTTTGACAGTTTGTGCCACTTTCAAAAAGGACTGTGTTCCCCATGTTTGTGTGTACCTTCTTTGGCACTCCTGGCTGTTACCTTAACTAAGAGCTGTGGTTTTCCACCAGACTCTGACACCCATCTTTAGCTTTGAATCTTCCCTTTATTAAAAATGGAGGTTTGTGTCAACTGTCTGTGTTTTAGGCAGCCCACTGCCAGCAAAGCAAATAACTGAAGCGTTTTCTGAGTGCCTTTTCATGCTTTCCTAATGGATTCAGCTTTAATAGCTGATAAAATCTGGTGACATGATTTCTAACAGCATTTTCAACAGAAAGGAGTTGTTAGAATTTGTTTAAAATCTTTGCATGTGTGTGAGCGCGGTGAACTTTTGGGTACGGCTGAGACTATTTTCAATAGTCTGACATCAGGTTGTGGGAAAGAACTGAACTAAGATTGGGAATGTTGTCAGAAAATGTTGATTACTGAGGCTGTGGGTGCCTTTGATCCCAGCCCTGTGCAGGTTGCCAGGGCTGGGAGCACAAGTGCGTGCCAGGGAAAGGTGTTCCCTGGAGCCAGGCTTGGTGGAGCTGCAGGAGCGTGGGCTCCCAAACTGCACTATTAGGAGTAATTGCAGCATGCAGAAACCTCTCTTTAGGCAGTACTAAAGCAGCTCTGAGAGTCAGCTCCAGTGCTTCTGAAACTACGTGTTCACTGTCACTTGTCCTTTATCATGGAATCATGGAATGCTTTGGGTGGGAGCTCATCCAGTTCCACCCTCTGCCACAGGCAGGGACACCTTCCACTAGAACAGGCTGATCCAAGCCCCTCCAACCAAGCCATAAACACTTCCAGGGATATGGCAGCCACAATGTGAAACACTTAAAGAAATTCCGAGGTTTGTTGGGATTAGCACTCCAATGTGTTATATATGATTTGAAATCTAACAGGAATTGTTACAGAGAGAAAGGATTTTTCTGCATGAATTTTCATACTTAGTTAACTTGGCTGCAGCTATTTTTCATGCTTAGGGTGGGCTAGTAAATGTCAGAACTATCACAGGAGCAGCTTCTTTTCCTCTTGCTTTTTGTTACAGGCACAGTGAGTCAGAGTTTCTTTTCTCAGTCCTTGAGTCAGTGGTGGGCCAAGAGAGAAATCTGCCTTGTCACCTCCGTGGTTCCATTTCCTTGTAGCCAGGAGTGCCAGAGCCTGGCAGGACTGTGCACAAAGGCACCAGGGGTAGCAGTGGGCTGCAGTACCCGTCCATTCCTGACAGCTGCCCTTGCAAATGGAAGCATTGCTGTGGGTCTAAATCCTGCAGGTGTGCCAGAATCCTGATTCAGAGTGAAGCCCTTTGGAGAGCCCAGTCCACTGAATTCTGGTTCTTGTCTTGAATTTCTCTCCATACAGCCATTTCGCCCGCTTATCTTTATCAAATCTCCTGAAAATGTTGTATTGTCCATCTGGAGATGATTAATTCCAGAATTGAGCACAAACCGCGGCATTTGGGGCTTGGGAAGCGGGAGCAGCACAGAGCGCCCCCTGCAGGCCCGGCTGTTAAGCACAGCCATCGAATCCAAGGCATGAAATAAAAATAAAAACGTGCCGATTTTGGGAGTCATGAAGCTGTTCTTTCCTTGTACGAACCGTGTCCCAGGCCTGAGGCTTTAATTTAATTTTGAGAGTGTTTTGAGCAGCTTGTGTCACAAATCCTACTTGTTACTTCCTTAATTGCCATCAGAGGGTGCTGGGGAGCCGAACAGAATGGATGGACACACTGTCACCCAAGGATAAATCGAGGCCCTGGTACAGAGCTGTGGGACACGCCACTGGAGCAGGATGAGGCTCAACCACAGCATTCCCTCATGCTGGCACTGCAAACGTGTCCCGCCTAAAAGAGAACAGAAGGGAAGCAGGAGACTCGGGAATGTTCCCAAGAGAAAGCCTAGAGCACAAATGGCTCCTTTCTGGGATTACAGACATTCTTCCTAGTTAAACTGTGCCTAAAGAAGGTATTTGATCCCAAAGTCCATTATAGCTGGCTAGCGCTGAGGGATTTTTGGAAAGTCAGCAATGCAAAGAAAACTATCTGGTTGATAATAGAGGAGTGAAAGGGATCGTAAGGCAGAAGAGTCTCTGTTAATTGCACAGAGCAGAAGAGTCCTGTTGTGACTCCAAGGAGAGGCATATCTGCTTTGACTTTACAAACCTTTGTTTTCCACGGAAATAGTTTCTCTGACTCATCCCTTTCCTGCTGTGCTGAAAATTCATCTTGGATTGTAACATGTAATAGTTTGATGTATTTTAAAATAATACCTTGTTATCCAAAACGATGTTTTAGCTGTCCTGACTCTCTTTGCAAACTAAAGTGTAACTGTAAAGCTGCGTGACAGGATAAGAAAAGTCCATGATTTGGGAGGTGTTCAGGGAACAATGAAGCCTCTGAGACCCACCCAGGGTCTGGGACAGGGCAGCAGTGGAGTCACTCTCCTGCTATGTGGCTGACCCTGTTCAGCAGCTTCCTCACCCCTGCAAACCAAACAGTGAAATACAAATTTTTAAGTTTGAAATGACTGAGATATTTCACCCGTTTTCTTCCTCTGTTGAGCCCAAATAGGCTGAGTGTGGTACACAAAGTGGGGCAAGTTTAGTAACAAAACTTGAACCTTGCCTGCACCATGACATTCTCCACACAGAGTTCCACACAGGATGGAGCTGGGAATGACCCTGTGGGAGCTTTCAGATAAAAGACCTGGGCTCAGATTTTCCAACATGGCAGGAGGAATAATCCCAGCAACTGAATGTTGAGTTAGTAGAACTTTCTTATTCCTCACTCATTTCCTCATCTAACCCTTTGCTTTAATTGAACAAGATTAGACAGAGTTCTCACCCAGAAGCTGGGAAAGGACTGCCTGGATAGGATTGATTTCTTCTTCAGTGACTCTAAGGAAAGTGGTTTTGATTTGACGAATTTTCATGAAATTTTGGGGTTTAATTAATCCTGATTTTTCACTTCAGCTGCTGAATGGGCAAATCAACTACTTGCACACCCCTTGCAACATATGCTGTGAAAAAAGGCTTCCCCCACCCCTTTATCTTCCCCATAGGTGTCACCCGTGAGTTTCATGTGGATGTGTTTATTCATCTCCAGGATTTTATCCAGTCATCACATGATTTAGGATTCACATATTTCTTTGGAGCCATATTAAATAATTCATGCAACCTTAATTCCTTTGTGTATCCAACTTGTTACACCTAAATGTAAATAGAATATTAATATACCAAATAGACTGCTGGACACAGAGTATTCTTTGCATTGCAGAAAGGTAAAGCTTTATTCAAGGAATTGTTGTTCAGTAGAGAACCAAGTGCACTGCACAGACCTGTGTGTGAGCACAGTGATCACAGTGATGGACAGTATGAAAAGAGGGAAGTAGATAGTTTTAGGAAACACCTAGTAAAATTAATTTTGATTTCATGACTAGCATCTGGAGAGCAATCTGTGTGTGGGATAGGTCACAGCATGTGTGGGCTGTGGGCTGGGCTGCTCCCATGGCACTGACTGGATCAGGGAAGCCTAACACGTCGCTGGTATCTTAACACACTCTTGACTGCCCTGTGGAAAGAAAGAAGAAACCATTGCTCTGATAGGGAAACCAAGAGTCTCTTTGCAGCACTGACATTTCAGACTCATCCACTATTTAAATATCCATTTGTTAGCAAAAGCATGGGAAAGGAGCTTAACTTGTCTCTGGAATTAGAGCCAAACCACTTTGAAATAAAGAGCTTTGATTTTGAATGGTTTAATCCCTGCTGTAATTGCAGATTTGGAAGCCATGGCACAAAGTTGGTATTAACAGGAAAAGGGATGAAACACAAAATGTGAAAGACTTAAGTCTGGATGCTTTTTGGAAGATGTTTCTTACCTGCCTTGTCACTAGATTGACCATGAGAGTAGGAACTAGAAGAGTAAGAGTGGGAAGACATACCTCCTCCTTGGAGAGCTCCTTGACATGATCTGTAAAAAGAAAGGAGTTTTAATGAAGGGAACAATAAATATAAACATCATGTTTATGCAGTGTATGTAACAGCTCAGCTTTTCCTGGATCTTGCAAATATATTTTATATATCTTTTTTCATTTCATTCCCTTCAGCTGTATTTTCCTAGAAAATTGTAAAAGTAGAGACAGCAAGAGATTGTTGCAGTTTAGTTCTTGTACTCTCACAGTCCAGCTGTGCTTGTTTGTCTGCTGACAGAAGGAACTTCATTACAGTTTGGTTTGGCATGGTGATTCTGCTCATGGAATTCACTCCGCACAAACAGGTCAAGAGGAACTGATTAACTCAAAACCTGTCAGTAACAATATGCTCTGTGTTTCCCTTGGTGTTTGATGTGCTTGTGAAGTTTTTGATAGACACATTTCAATGCAGATGCCATGAAAACAAGTTGCTGAACTTAGACTTCAGCTACAGACTAGGAAAATATTCTGCTCTGTCTTCCACGATTGCCAAGAGAGAAAAGCTTGTGATAAAATTTGTGCCCTTATTTGCAAACAGAGAACGTACACAAGATCCTGCTGCCCCTCCTGCAGCAGCGACCGGTACTGCTGGATCTCCTGCTCCAGGCGCATCTTGATGCCCAGGAGCATCTTGTACTCCTGGCTCTGGCCCTCCATCTCACAGCGGATGCTGCCCAGCTCCTCCTCGACAGAGTTGATTTGTGCCTGGATTTGTTGCAGCATGCGGCCGTAGCGAGACTCAGTTTCTGCCACGGAGTTTTCCAGAGAGCATTTCTGGAAAGGCAAACACAGGAATTGAGGAGCAGAGTTCTACAGCTGCCTGCCCGTGCCAAGGAGGGAAGGGCCCACAGATCCTGCCCACGTACCGTGCTGAGCTGTGCCTGCAGCTCGATCTCCAGGTTCTGCATCTCGCGCCTCAGCTCAGTGAGCTGCTGGCTGCTTGTCTGGATGTCCTGGCTGCTGGAAGTGACCTGCTGATTGACTTCTTGGATCTGCAGAGTCAAACCCCAGAGACACTTTCTGAGCCACAAGGGAGCAGATTTGCTGAGTGACTACTCACATTTCCAGGGAGCCTCTCCCTTTCAGCCAGTCCTGGTACTGGGGTGTCTGGGCTGTCCCACCAAAGGAGACTCCACTCTGGGCATTGCTACGTACCTTGACCTCATACCACTGCTCCACCTCC
>VZUI01091046.1:17161-72230 GCA_013401135.1 Cettia cetti
GACAAAGAGAGCTCCGATCCTGCCATCCAGGTGCTTTGGCTTTGCATTCCATCCAGCTGATCTGGTGGGAGCAGGGGGAAGCACTGCAAACCACACATGCCTGTTTGGAGCCACCTGCACAGCGTGGGATGTACATTGCATGAGGCAGCGTGTCTGTGGCTGCTGGAGCTCCTGGTGCCTCGGGCTGGTCCCTGTTGCCTGTGGGCTGCTCTGAGGGTTTGCTCACCCAGGGGATGGGAGGTGCAGCTCAGCAGGTTTGTGCCTGCGGTACCACAGCACGGCCGTCCCGCAGGCCGTAGAGCCCGGAATGCTGGGGATGGAGGGAGGAGGAAGGAGCAAAGAGCAAAGAGGAAGGCCTTCTTCCAGGAGAGAGGAGCACGCGGGAGATGGAGGCATGGGTGTTGGGATGATCCTACCTGATTCTGGAGTTGTTCGATGGTCTGGTAGTAGGAGCTGTAGTCCTTGGAAACGCTGGGAGCTTGTTTCCTGTACCACTCCCGGATGTTGTGCTCCAGCTGAGCGTTCTCCTCCTCCAGCCTTCGCACCTTCTCCAGGTAAGAGGCCAGGCGGTCGTTGAGGTTCTGCATGGTGACCTTCTCATTGTTGCCCAGCAGCAGGTCCCCCCCCGAGCCGCAGCTCCCCGCGAAGCCCCCGCCAAAGCCGCCGCCGAGGCTGCCCATGCTCAGGCCGCCCCCGTAGCCCCCGCACGCTGCCCCGCCGTAGCTGCCGCCGCCGATCACGGAGGAGGCGTAGCGCCGGCAGGACACGGAGGAGCTGCGGCCGCTGCTGCCACCGCAGGCGCCTCCACCTCCTCCTCCGCTCCTGTACGAGGTGCTGGATGTTCTCTTGATGCTGCAGCTCATGGTGAAGGGATCAGATATGCAGCCCCAGATGCAAAGCTCTGCACAGCGAGATACAGGAAGTCAAAGTGTAGCGGGCCGTCCCTGCCGGTGGCTCTTTATACCTGCCCGGTGGGTGTCACCTGCCAGGCAGTCCAGCTTCCCATGGGGTTTGCCAGCCATAGTGCTCATGCCAAAAATGATGTGCTAAGGGAAATTTTGTCTGAGGTAAGTAAAAGGCATTACCATTCAGTGCAAATATGTCTTAGTTGATTCACACCAAGCCTGCACTATAATTTTATGTGGGTGGCTCCTTGTTGGATATTTTGTTGAACAATGTAGTATCTCTCAGTTTCTGTTAATCTGGCAGTATCTCACTGCTAACGGGAGCTAATAAAGTCTCAGCTTCATTGTCTGTGTCCATCATTTTTTGTGTTTTGGTACTCAGTAGTTCAGCTTTGGTCTTCCACCTGAGGTCACAGACATGATTCATAACACCAGCAGCCCCCAAGGAATTCTTCATTCATTGATATATTTCAGATTTACATTAGCCTTATAGAAATCTAATGTACCATAATAAAAATTTTTAAGACTGCATTCCCATATCTGTTACAGAAGAAAGCTTGACTCTGATTTTTTCAGTCTGTATTGAATAAGGTCCTGCTGGCATTCAGCTTTCTCTGAATATGCAGCATATGCAGCTTTTTTTTTTGGAGAAAACTCTGCGTAACAGCTACAAAAGTAACATTTTACAAGGGAAAGTATATTAAATCTTATCCTATCAAAGACCTCCTAATTTTATTTTAATGGTTTTAAATGGATTCAGAGGAAATTGAGAGGAGAAATATTTTACTTTGCATATTTTCAGAACTATATTTAAAAATAATTTCTCAGGGTACGTCTTTGAATTATATAATACAATGAAAAAATAAGTTTGATTAAAAGGGCCGAAGATTAGATCTGAAAAAATATCATCATTACCTGAGCTCATTACAGTGAAGGGAGTTTTGCAACCATTACAGAATACCTTGCACCACCCAACAGAGAGTCAGAAATACTTGTGTATTTTTTTCCACTCCCTATGCAATAGGGAACAGCAGTGAGCTGCTTTTTCCATCTTTACTAATCAAGCTCTGTGAAACTGAGAATAGCCTTGAACAAAAGCAAAATTTTGGATTTCCACTGCAGCTCCTGTGGAAGAGTCACTGGGCTGTGCACAGGAAGCACAAGGAGCTGGTGGGACCTGCTGTGAATCTCCACCTCAAAATCAGCTTCCACAGAGAGGGAGGATGGATTCAACCTCGAGGTGTTTTGGGAAGAGGTTCCATATTACAGGAGAAGAAATGAGTCCACTCCTCTCTCTGGCTGCAGTTGTGGAGATTTGTTCACCTTTGGTAACTCTGTTACCCCTGAGATGCTGCCACCATGGCTCAGGGGCTCTGCCCTGGCTGGCAGTGGGGCTGCCCTGGCTGGCACTGGATCCATTGGACACGGGGGAAGCTTCTGGAAGCTTCTCACAGAAATCCCCTGTATCCCCTGCGACCCAAACCTTGCCACACAAACCCAATGCCTTATGGATATAAAATGATCTTGGAAATCCTTCCTTTCCTCCCCCTGGGTCTCTCAGTAGCTGCTCTCTTCATTCTGTTTTAATCTAGTCTGGACTTCACTGTCTGGTGCGTAGCACTTAGTGCTTGTTGGGCAGCTAAGTAATTAGGAGTCAGGGAAATAAATACTCTTCCAAGGTTAGTTTAAAGCATGGACTAACATCAGTGGAGGTCCCTGTCCCTGTACCTGTAGATGACAGTGCAATTCCCTCCCTTAGAGGGCTCTGGAATACACACAATTCTTAATCCTCAGACCATTTATCATGAACACCATGGCTCTTTCTAGATGGTGTGTAGTCCAAGTTTTCCAAAGAGGGAGAAACTGGTGTTACTAGAATCTCACTGTTTCTGTTCTGTATCCTTGGCAGCATTTATGCACAAATGCTGTTTAACAAGCCTGCAAAAGCTCATTCATGCCAGCACAATGCCAGCACACTTCAGCTTGGTATAAGTCAAGTGTTTCTATTTCCCTGAATGGTTTCCAAGTGTTGAGAAAGTTTGCATGGCAGTGTGATGTGTATTTCTGGAAATCAATTTTGTATCTGTACTTACGTGCATCTCTTGTGTTACTCAGCAGTGCTGCTCCTCTTCTATGGAACTTGCATTTTCTTTCACTCTCAATTCAACCCCTGAGGCCCCTCCCTTGTGTGCAACCCTGCACCAGCAGCTCAGCCTGCAAGGTTGTATGCAAGTGAGAGGTACCCTCCCCTTGGGCAGCTTCACTGGAATTTTGGACCCTCAGTTGCTGGGATACACTGGTAGCTATATCCAAAATATTCCAGGCCCTTTTACATGTACTTTCTCAGAGATCAAAGGCAATTGCTGTCAATATTAACATTTTAAGAAAATGAACTTTGTCAAGTTCCTGTAAATTATATTTCCCTTTAACTTCTTACAATTTCAAAACAAGATCCCTTATCTGTGCATTTCCAGGTTAAACCAGTGAGTATCCATCAAGGTTTTATGAATTGAAACATTAGTTTCATTTTACAACCATGGCTCTGTAATCATTAATATTCCTTTGTAGACTCTCACGTGCTGCCATTAGAGTCATTGAGCACTGAAGTTCTGCAGTCCCTTTTAAGGCTGATATTCATCTGTTGGGTCTCAGAGCTCAGCTCACGAGAATATTGACATATTATTAAAAAACAAAGGCGCAGCCCAAGAAGATTCTGATCTGCCCTGACTGCTCAGAAATTGTGTTTTAACTCTAAATTTTGTTATCACCTACTGTGTATTAGCAACCTCTCTACCTGGAGGTGTGTCTTGGCATGGCTTTGTGTTTTCCAAGTGTTTACAGCTACATAAGGAAAGAAAAACCCCACACAAGGTTCTAGTTGCATGAGACAGAAATTAAATTTTATTAGAGACATTTTCCTGATTCAGAGCAACCTGAGTACCAAACAGGTTGGATCTGTAAAGCAGTAGTTTGAGTGCCAATGACAAAAGCTGCAGAGCTTTGTGGGCAGAAGCAGCACAGAGCATGCAGGGCAGGGGGAGAGATGGCATCTGCAACTCCCAGGAACTGTTCAGAGCATCATCTGTCCTTGGGAGTGTGGGGAATGCAGCGGATTTGGGCCAGTTTCTTTTTGAAAGGTCTTGCACTGGAGGATCCTTGATGAATATTCTTAGTCAAAAGATTTTCTTCCATATCCTGTTTAGAGACAAAACAAGCATGAACTTCATCATTCCTGGCACTGAATGTCTGAGATACCAGATCCCCCAGACATTAGGATTATGTGGGAGTGGCCATAAGCATTCCAAAAGCAAAAAGGAAAACTCCAGCATGGCACAAAGGCTGTGGGATTTATGAGGTTCTGTAAAGAATGAGACAGATGAAAAAAACTAGCTGAGGTTAAACTACAGGATCAACTGATATTACCCACAAAATGGAATAGAAATGGGCTGTGTGCTCTGGAAGTGGAGTTGATCCATTGCACACAAAGAGGAAAGAATTGTTAGTAAATCTAATACTTTCCAGAAATTTTAGTTTATCCTCAGTGCCTCTGGAAGAGTATGTTGGTATAAATTAGTGCAGAAGTTAGCCAGGATGTGACTGAAAGAACACTATGCCCATACCATAGCTCTCACCTTGGCTTTCACCACCACTCCTGCAGGACTGGGAAGATGAAGAGTAGGAGTGGGAACTGCTGATGCCTCCTGAGGTTCTTCCTCCTCCTCCTCCTCCAATGCATCCACCACCGCTTCCTCCTCCCATTCCTCCACTTCCTCCTCCCATTCCTCCACTTCCTCCTCCCATTCCACCTCCACCACTTCCTCCCCCTATTCCTCCTCCACAGCTTCCTCCTCCCATTCCTCCTCCCATTCCACTGCTACCACCTCCGTATCCACCACTCATGCCACCACCTCCTCCTCGTCCTCCTCCAGAATAACCACCACCTCCAATTCTACCACCTCCCATGCCTCCTCCCATGCCTCCTCCCATTCCTCCTGCTGGGATTCTGCAAAGAGAGAGAAAGAAGGGGAAAAATGGTTAATCAATAGCACTTTGCCATCTGAAGGTCATTAAGCTACAGCTGCTGCCCAGGAGCCTGCACCTCTCTGGACCATACTGCCAAATCTAGCACTGCACAGCAAAACAACTGAGGCAGTGCCAAAAATTATCCTCTCTTTGAACTTTAACTTGAATGCAAGAGCTTTTGCTTTTCCCACATTCTTCCTAGGGATTCTTTGCAATATTTGGCACATACATCAGTGTATGACTCAAAATCAGAAAGGAGAGAATGAAACTTTAGCTGTTGTTTCAGACACCATTTCCAAGAAGAAGCTGGCACACTGCATAAGTGAGGCTGAAGTAGCCTGAACTTTCAGAAACTTTTATAAAGGTTTGGAAAACTTTGGGGGTTTTTTTGTTTCTGTGTTCATTTGTTTGTTTTTGCTTACAGTCTTTCCCTATCTTTTCAGTTCCTGGCTTTCCTGTAACCAGGCTCTCTTACATGGGTCTCCTTGTCCAGCCCCAAACTGATAGCTCAGAATTTCTGCATTAATTTTTCTTCACACGAGTTATGTTCTGAACAGAATTAAATACCTCCCACTTGGGAGGCAATTGGCCAATACAGCTGCATCAGCCTCATTTCATTACAAAATCTGTTTTGCAAATCTCCACTGTTACATTTCCTGCCGGTGACTGAGCAGCAGCTGGGTGTCACACAGTGCTGTGTTCTGTCAGTACGTACACAAGGTCCTGTGCTCCCTCCTGCAGCAGTGCCCGGTACTGCTGGATCTCCTGCTCCAGGCGGGTCTTGATGCCCAGGAGCATCTTGTACTCCTCGTTCTGGCTCTCCATCTCACAGCGGATGCTGGCCAGCTCCTCCTCCAAGGGCCCGATCATGCCCTGGATCTGCTGCAGCTGCATGTTGTAGCGACGTTCTGTGTCTTCCAGGTTGGATTGCAGAGAGTCTATCTGCAAAGGGAAAACAAAACACAGTGCTTATGGGGATGTGGTGACTTGAACTGATTTTTGTGGGAAAACAGGAGATCTTCACAAATCCTCAGAAAAAAGTGTATCATTGAAGATAAATAATCCAGTATCCTATTCTCCTTGGATGGATTACTTGCTGGCTGTAGCTCTTCTTCTCACATACAGACAGCATTACAGGTGAAGCAAATGCCTTTCCTTACCATGCTGATCTGTGACTGCAGCTCAATTTCCAGGCTCTGATATTCACGCCTCAGCTCAGAGATCTGCTGGTTGCTTGATTGTATCTCCTGGCCACTTGAATGGACTTGTTGAGTAACTTCTTCCATCTGAAAAATTAATATCCAAAATTGAGGCATTTTTGATAATTAGAAAACATTGTGGGGTTATCATAAAAGCATGAAGAAATCAATTAATAAGAATATAGATGCCATGCAGACTGTTTATTTCCCACAAGCCTCTCTGCCAACACCCTGGTAATTCACTGGCTGCTGGAACACAGAGGATCTACCTGTTTTACCACATAACTGATATTCCAGGACTGACCTGTTGTAGGAAACTGCCTAAAGTAATTTAAAGTTATTGTCCCTTAAATAACACATGATAAGCTGTAAATAGGTCCAATACTTTGTGAAAGATTTAATTACCAAAGCCTGCCTGTGCTTTACCTTGGTTTCATACCAGCTTTCCACCTCCTTCCGGTTGTTCTCAATGAGCCTCTCGTACTCGCTGCGCATTTCATTCAATTTTTCCATTAAGTTAATTCCAGGAGTAGCATTGACCTCCACATTGACATCGCCACCAGACTGGCCTTGCAGTCCTCTCATTTCCTGAAAAAAAAAAAAAAATCACAAAAACCCCATGAGATTCTCAAAGGGTGAAGGTAAGGAGGAATGGCATCAGTTCAAATAAAGGGAAGGAAAAGGACATAGATCCTCACACAGCCCATGACTCCAGCAAAAGGGCCTTGCCTGCCCCTGCCATGGAACAATTCTGCCATTCCTGAGGCTCCAGTGCTCACAGCCAGGCATGGTGACCCTGGCACTGCCTCCACAGAGTTGTGAGGAATTCTATGCAGTGTACTCTTTGTGGAAATCTTATCTTCTCAGTGGGAAATCTCACTGAAGAGAGTAAAAATGCTTTCTTTTGTCTCCTCCATATAGTCTATCCAATTTTCCTTCCCCAAGTTCAGCAAGCAAACTGTAGTTTTTACTGAAAGCCATTCATCCTCCTGGCCTCATGTGTTGACCTGGTGTCACATGACACCAGCTGTGGGCAGCTATGCCCTCTACACACTCCTCAATATCAAACCCAACTTGTGTCAAGTTGGAGGATAAAAATCAGTGGCCAAAACCTGGTTTCTGCTGGTGGAAAAAACAAGGGAAAATTCTTTGAGTGTTGTGTTGCCTTTAATTAATGAAGTGTGAAGAAACTTACCTCTTCATGGTTCTTCTTCAGGAAGATCAGTTCCTCTTTCAGGGACTCAAACTGTGTCTCCAAGTCAGATCTGGACAGAGTCAGTTGATCCAAAAGTGGACGTAATCCATTGATATCACTGGCCACACTCTGGTGGAGAGTGTATTCAGTCTCATACCTGAATGACAGACAAGAGAGAGAGTAAAAGTGCTGCCAGACCTCTCTTTTAGTATCTCAGTTATGGACAGTTCCCATCTTACATCTCTGATCAATTCCTAGAAGAAAGGACCCCATTCTCTTTCTGTCTCCAATAGCTGTGTTTGATTTTATTACAGTTTCTCTCTTTGAGATTTATACCATGAAGATTATGCTTATGAATGTACATGCAAGCATGGAGAAACTTAGAATTCAGTCCCTTGAATGTGTTTATCAAGAACCTGTCTGGAGAAAAATAATAACGAAAACCCAAAACAATCTTTCTCAGAATGCTTTTCCCAACAATTCTCTACTCTGTGGTTGTAGCCAAAAGTTTCCAGCTTCTACAAAGATTAGTTGGCAATGCAAACTGGTGGGGATAAAGGGAGGCAAAGTGGATGGAGCCAGGATGGGAGTGACTCACTTCAGTCTGAAGTCATCCACAGTCATTCTGGTGTTGTCCATGTCAAGAAGCATCCTGTTAAGGTCCACATTTGCACCAACAATCTGAAAGGGAGGGGGCAGGTGTTACTCAGCAGTCTTTTCAGTCCCACGACAGAGACAAGAAATGTCTATGCACAAACACCTTGCAGAAGGGGTTTATGGCAATGTCAAGCCTTCAGGCCTAACTAGAGCTGCAGGAGCTATTGAGAGAGATGAGTTTATTGCTTCCAGATAAAAGAAAGTGCCTTTACTGTTAATTTTGGTCTACAAATATTGATTAAAAATACCTCGTTGGAAAGAATAACTAAATTAACTCCTCATATTTAAAAAAGAAAAAAAAAAAACACAAACAAAAAACCCCAACGCAACCAACAAAAAACAGTGGGAAAGCAGAATTTCCATTGCTTTTGAGAACAGCCATGGTCCCACAAGAGATATATGACTCTTAAATGGCTGAGGACTGGAATGAGACTAACTGCACATGCTGGCTCATCGTGTGTATTCACAAAAACATCCAATTAATATGGCAATAATAGCACAACACAAGCAAGGATTAAATCTGCTTTTCAAGAGTGAAGAACGAATGAGCAGCAGCCCAGCATTGAAGGGAGCATGGCACAGGCCACGTGATGGGGCACTGGTGCTGATCTGCCACTGCACCCAGCAATGCTTCCTGCACCAAATACACGTGTGGCAGAACACACAGACAGGAGCTGGTCCCTACACCACTCTGCTTCCTGACTACAGCACAGGACAGGGAATATCACCCCAAATGGGGGCCTTGTGCTGCATGAGGAAAGCACCATTCCAATAAGAACTGTTCCAAGTTAGTCAAAATGCATCTTACCTGGTTTTGCAGCTCTTCAATTGTCCTGTAATATTGGCTGTAATCCTTGCTCTGAGAGGGAGCTTGACTTTGGTACCACTCCCTGATCAGCTGCTCAAGTTGGGAATTTTCTTCCTCCAAGCGTCGCACTTTGTCCATGTACGACGCCAGGCGATCATTGAGGTTCTGCATGGTCAACTTCTCGTTTGTGGAGAGCAAGCCAGAATCCTCCCCAAAGCCCATCCCACCAAAACTTCCTCCGCCATAGCTGCCACCACCACCAAAGCCACCACTACCCCCAAAGCCACTAAATCCACCTCCACCGTATCCACCACCTCCCATTCCCCCAAATCCACCCCCTCCTGATCCAAATCCTCCTCCCATACTTCCACAGCTCATTCCTCCTCCATAGCTACCACCGCTCATTCTCCCACCGTAGCTGCTGCGGCTGATCCTGCCACAGCTGCCACTGCTGAAGCCCCCCCCATAGCTGCTCCTGGAGCCTCCTCCACCAAAGCTTCTCCCAGAAAAGCCCCCGCTGCCTCCAGAAGAGGTGTATTTTCTTGAGGACATTGAGGAGTATCCACCAGACCTACCCCCTCCACCACCTCCACCACTGCATCTTCCACCACCACCACCACCTCCTCCCCCTCCACTGCTAATTCTAATGGTGCTGGTCGAAGATTTGGTGCCACAGCTCATGGTGACAGCAGGCAAGAGTCAAACGGCAACCCCAAATTTAGCTGCACAGCCTGATAAGCTTCAGGACTGCAAATTTTCATCCCCAGCCCTCTCTATTTATGCACTTGACGCTGGGTGTCACCATCAGGGTGTTTCCTTCTCCCAGGGCATTTACCAAACTTTTTGTTTGTGCCAAGAATAATTTGCTGAACAGTATTTTTGTGCAGCTATCTCAGGCAATCCAGCCCACAGTTGGGCTTCTGAGGCTTGGTTAAGGTTGAACATCTCACTTCTTCTTGGTAGCATTCTTTTCATTTAGTGGTTTCTGGAATAGACACTTCCTCTGCTAAGGTTTTGTAGCTGCTATTGCTAAAGACTCTTGTTTGTTCTCTTTTGCTCTTTCCAACTTTGTTCATTTCAGATTTTCTACACTGCTTATGTTCCATTTCTCACCATACGTGCTAGTGCAAGAGTTTTATTAATAGGATTGTGTGACTTGTCTGTAAAGATTGTCCAACTTGTGTATCCCTACCATCACTTAGAGAACATCTTATTTAATATGAATAAGCTATTTCAAGCAATGCAGAGGGATTCTTGTTTAAAAATCAAAATCCCTCCTTTGTGAAGAAAGCGCTACGGCAGCACACAGCCAGCCAAGTCCTAGAATTCAAAAAGAAAAATAATATTGGACTTTTTTGGTCACCAAAGCACTGTTGATCTAAAATGGAAGGAAGACCAAGGATGTGTTAATTGTATTATAAAGTCAATTGTATCCAAATTAGAAGTTGTTTTATTGCAGACAATGACTTAAAAATGAGTGTGTGGGAAGACTTTTTATCATTTAATATAAAGCAGCTCACTCTCTCTGTTGTTAATGTGTCATATATTGTAGGTGATAAAGTAATTATATCTACTGTTCTTAAAGCAAAGATCCTTGAGATTAAAATAGCATCCTGAGGGAAAAGCTGGAAGACTTTTTACACAAATCAGGAGAAACCAGACTGTTGAGACCACAAAGGAAATGACCCCACACTTCAGTGTTGCCCTGATCCCCAGAAGCTGATCCTGGATGAAAGGGTTTCCCTCCTAGGTGGGTTGGATGCCAAAGCTGAGTGTCTGAAGGCAGATGTGCAAATAACAGCACAACAAACACCAGCATTTTTGTCTTGCTGTAGATGGACCCAAACTGTCCCAATTTGCCTGGGAGAATGTGCACATTTTCCCAGTGACAGTTCTGTTCTGTCTGAAATGTCTTCATTGCCTGCCCTCCTCTCTGTGGAGCCTTTAATGACTGTAGGTACTTATGAAATGTAGCAATCTCCTCTAAAGCTCAGGTGTAGGAGCAGAGGGCTCACCCAAGGGACTGCCATTTGTGCTCTGCTGTTCTCCCAGCCAAGACCTCTTGGACATGACAATGCAGCACAGTCCTTGCTTTCCAAAGGCTGCCTTGGTGGGATGTTGATTGCAAAGTCAGGATTATTTAACATTTCCTGACCACGTCCTTTGTCCTGGCCTTTGTGCCATGTCTGCACCAGCATTGCTCTATTGCTGCTTACACAATTGCTTTCAAAACCTCCCGATTTTATCTTGCTATTTGATCTCTCCATGGCTGAATGGTGATGAAAGATTCTGAGCAGTTTGGTGATGGAATAATTTCTCCTGATTCTCAGCTGGAGGCTGGTAGTGACACTTGAGCAGCATAAACAGTTTCTGGGTTTTAGCACAGTCTGTTATTGGTGCAGAGAGATGGAGTTTGCTGTAGGCAAAGTGTTTTTTCTTTTTTCATGCTGTTTTGCCTCTGGATCTGGGTAATGCTGCTTTGGTCAGTGGCACCCTTTGTCACAAACTCTGCTGTGGTGAGTAAAATTGATTATTGTGTTCAAATTCCCATCAGTGATTCCAGGGGTATTCCTTAGCCATGCTTTTCACAGCCAAGATAAAAGATCTGTGGGTTTGTTAATGATAGCACAAAATTCCCTGGAATGATTAAAGAAAGAGTAAAAAATTGCCAAAATAGTATCTTAATTACTTACCTTCTGAGAACCCACATTATTTCCTATTTTATTTACTGGTGTCTTTTTCATATGTGACTATTCGTAGCAGAGATTTGTCCATATGGGAGAGTTCTTCTGATAAGGGCAAGTCTTATGGCAGGCTTGGAAAATACTTTAAAAAATAACAACAATGAAAGGAAAGAAAGATTCAAAGCACTAAGGATGGAGAACTTTCACTCACCTTGACATTTCATTTTAGCTTTGTATTATTACCACTCTTTGTATATAAAGGAGGATCATAAATCACAGATTTTGCCTATAGATCTCAGGTAACTTTTAAGTCACATGCTAGTAGAATGTTCTTGTTTTGTCTCTATCATTGCTGCTATTTCATTTTTTTTGGTAGTTCCACGTTGGTGTGGAACACCTTGGTTTTATAGGAACCCTGCTGGCCATGAGGCTGGGCCATATTCCTGTGTATTTCCTGGAGCTGAGAGCTGCTCTTGGGATGTTTCTGTCGCAGTCACTGTGTGTCCCTTTGGAGCAGGACACTGAAGTGCCTGAAAAATACAGGTGAACTATGAATACTTCATCCTTCTGTAAAGTTGCACACACTGAATTCCCTCCTGGCTGATTTTTAAACGTTTTTTGATTATTAAATATTTGTCTGTGCAAATACTTGTAAACCAGAGAAGATCTGTTCCGTGGACAGAATGAATTTTTCATTTCTGAGATCATTAAAAGAGCCTTTAAAGATTGTTGTTCTCTGACGCTTTTCACTAATATATTATATGGATGAGGTAAATTTATGGAATTATCTAAAAAGGAACCATCAGGTGTAGAACCATCCCTCATCTCTTTCCCATACGTGATGCACAGTTGAATCATTAATGTTTCTGTGTTGATACAGCATCCATACCTTATATAAAATTGCTGTTTCCCAATGGGAGCAGGGGAAGGACCTTTATTACTCCAGCCACAGCAGTGCCCAGCCTGCAGAGTGCCGGAATGTTCCGACTGCGGCGGCTTCTGCTCCGGCCCAGCGCGTGCCACGGCTCAGCCCAGCCGGTGTTCCTTCACTCTCACTCTGTTATTGCACTCCTCTTAATCAGGCCTCCGTGATTTGGTATCAAAGAAGTGACTCCCAGTCACCAGAGTGATGATAAACCCTGGGAGCAGCCCATGCTGCAGAACTGGGAGACTTTTCCAGCAGGCTGGAGCTGCTGCATTCCAAACAGACCGTGAGAAAATGTGTTCTTCCTTTTGTGCCTGTGTGCTGATAAATTGAAACTTTTCCCCTTAACTCAATGTCATTCTGCTGCCTCAGGCAACTACTAGGGTTTCTTTTAATGTATTTAATGACCTCTTCCCATCACTCTTATAGAAATTTTTATAAGAGAGGGTTTGTTTTCACCTCAGAGACATCGCTCACTCCCCATTCCTCCTTCAGCTCAGAATGTTCTAGTGAAATCACTGTCATTACTGAAGAAATTTAGATTAGACCCAGCAAAGCAAACAAGGACCCCTGAGGCAGAAGTGGGCTTGCTTGTGAAGTTTAAAACCTCCAGAACTTTCCCAGCACAACTTTTTGTGTCGGATAACATGGACCTTCTGTGCAAGGAGGCTGATGGGAAGAACAGCTGTTCCTCAGATCCTAAAAATGCACACATGGGCTTTGCCACCCAGCTGTGAGAGCTGTGGGTCAGGGTATGTGTCCCCACAGCTGGCTGCTTTGCAGGCTGCTAATTCCCTCCTGTCAGCTGTCAACATTTCTAGCAGTTTCTGAGCCACAATCAGAGTGGTCCCACTGTCATTTCCCCAGTTTCCTACAGGGTGAAGGCAATTAGATAGGAAGAATTCATTTTGTTGGTACCAGAACAGAACAGCTGTAGAGCATGTTCAGAACACCTGCCAAGGTTCCTGCCTCTCTCTGAGGCTGAGATTCCTCAGTCCATTTGGGCTGTGCAGCCTCAGAGCCCCTTGGAGCTGTGGGCAGCCACACCTGGGTGGCTCTGCCAGTGCAGTGTCCTGTGAGGTGGCACAGGGAGGGTGGGATCCTGGCCCGCCTGCGCAGGCACCGGTGTGACACGTTCTGCTCCTGCAGCTCACGTGGAGTGGGGAAGGAGGACATCCATGGCATCTGCTCTCCTTGCAGCATAGCCCAGGGAGGAAGGTGCTGCTGGGCTGAGCTCTGCAGAGGGTTTGCACACTCAGGAGCAGCCCAAGTGGTCTCTGCCTTTCCCCACAGCGCAGTGACATGATGAACTTGATGTACTCATTCTACAGCCCATGAAGATGGCCTGGGTAGCATTTGCCAATTAACAGGGGTGACAATGAGTGCTCTGTAAAAGAGACATCAGCACAATATACACACAGGCAGTTTGGAAATTACATCTGTGCCTTCAAATGGACACATGGATTGCTTGGGAGCTCTGAAGCCAAGCACGCAGGAGTGTGTGTGCACATTGCTTTTTGCCTAAGGTTGCTCTGAAGGTCTTGTTCCAACACGTAGCACAATTACCTTCTCAGAGCACTAATAGGAACACTAGATAAGTATCCGAATTGCAACACTTTGTGCTCATAAAATTAAAGCTTATTATGCTGATTAATGACTAATGAGATGCATGCAAATAAAAAGTGCAAAGCTCTCCTCACTCACTCCTCAGTATTGCTGCTGCCCCACTTTGAGCCTGCCCTAAGCTTTGACACTTGACACTAAAATGTTTGTATTTTTTACTCCTGCTTTGCAATGGTTTGGGTTTTCCAGCTCTGTTCCTCCAAGTAAGCCTGTTTTCTCAGTAAGCAAGTGACAGTGATTATCCAGATGCAGATTTTGTAATACAAAATGTAAAAAGGAAAAGAATCCCTAAAACTGGGTTTTTCTTTTGGGGTCTGGTAAGAAACCATCTCACTTTAGTTTGTTTTTTGTCTGTAATGAGTGCTAATGCCATAATTAAGTAGGGGGTTTGTGCATTTGTTGGTGGTTTGTATTTATTTTGTCACATAACATATCATGCAATAAACCATATTATGAAGCTGATTTACATTGTAGATGCAGACTCATTAAATGTATAAACATTATAAAAACATCTTGTTAAGAGAGCCACAGATTTTATATAAGGAAAACACAGTACAATCAATGCTGAGTAGCAAAAGTAGTAGTTGTAGTATATTTATCCTTATGGCTCAGAAATTGTTAGTTATTATAACATATCAAAATAAACATTTAAATTAGCAGCAGATTTGCACTGAGTATTGCAGCATGCTGCACCCTCGTACGTGGCTTCTCAGCCCCTGCACTGCCTCACTGGCCCTCCTGCACTCCAAATTCCAGATTCTGCTTTGCTCCCTCAGGGATCATTTCAGGAGACTTTCTTCTGCTAGGTTAAATGCAGAGATGCCTGCATAGATAAAGAAATAGATATAGATAACCGGCAGTAAAATACTGCAAGTAAGTTAAATTTTTTGAAAAAAACGACAGAGGCAAGAGGTGTCAGTGGTACCACGGTGGCAGAGAGCAATGAACTCCAGCATGGACAGGCTGCTCCTCTGAGTAAATCATATCCAACCATCCCAACAGCCTCCTGGGTGCCACCGTGAGGCCAGAGGCCAGGTGATGGCCTGTAAATCACCCTGGGACAGTCAGGAAGCAGGCACTGAGCAGGAACACTTCTGAAGTTAACTTGGCAGGCTCCTAGAGGAGGTATGAGAAGCAGGGCTCCTGGATTGGGAGTATTCCTTAATCTGGGCTACTGGTTGAGTAGCCTCAACAGACAGGTCTGAGAAATAGCTGTTACCACCTGCAAGAGGTAGAAAACAAGCAGAGCAATTGGAGAAAGTAGCAAAACAGAGACAAATGTGATGTGGTGCTGCAAGGAGCTAAAAAAGAAGAAGGTGATTTAGCAACAGATGGGTGTTGGGGTATCCTGGCAAATGATCCCCACCATCACTGTGTTGTCAGGCCAAGTGCATCAGCACATGCTTGTGTGTGTACAAGTCCTTCAGGCAGGTGAGCTGGTTCCTCCAGCCCCCAGAGAGACACTGGTCAGGAAAAGAAATCAGATTTTTTTTTTGTTTGTTTTCCAATAGTAATTCATGACTGAGAGCCTGGCATAAGGCAACACTGTGAATCACTGGCACAGATCTGCCTGGAACTCAGGGTTTAGGATTCCCGTTCCCACGGTCTCCCACTCAGTCTGTGTTTCCCAACATTCTCCCATGGGTGATACCTTCCTCAGAGGGAAAAAAACAAACCTTGTGGTTGTAAAACTGAGAGAGAAAGACTCATAGAGTGATCATTCTGTTTGGGCTTAAGCAGGTGAGGGGAGAAGTGCCCAAGAGAAAGGATGTACCGGTGAGCAGGCGTCGTGTAAGAAACCCTCTAGGTTATTTTCGTGTGAAATTCCCAACAGAGCTCATATTTTAAAGAGGTTTTATAGGGAATAGTCAGTTCCTTAAACTCACTTTCTTGTCCCTGATGGAAGTCAAGAGTAGAAGGGTTTTGACTGAGTTTTCCCATCTCAAGGACCGGTAGAGCATTGTTCCTGCCAGTGCAGACTGCAAAGTTTTGCCCAGTGAGTCTTAAATGGTGAATATGTCCCTGAAAACTTTGGGTCTTATGGGTAATCTGACACATCACTGCGTATTCCACAGGTAGGGCTTGATATTTATAACTGATTCAAACAAAAATCTCTGCTAAAGGAACTTGGACCAGACACAGCTTTCTGGTTACATCAGAGAGAAGCAAAGATTTATTAGCATTTATTCCACAGGAACACCAATCACGGTAGAGATTAACTCAGGTAGCAGTGATTCGGAACAGGAACACAGATGGAAGAAGCAGACAGGACATGCAGAGAGCTCTGACGAGCCCCTGGAGTGAGCAGTGTTGAAGAAGTTGGACAAGTGTTTGCTCCTGCTTGTGGCAGGGGATGTTCAGCCATGCTCAGTAGAGTCTTGCTTGGTCCAAAGGCTTCACTGGGAAGTCATGCAGTGGAAGATGCTGGTCTTGCTGATCACTCTTCAACCTTTCTAAAACTCCCTGTTGAAAGATGGAGGAAAGCAAGAATTTCTTCAAACAATTCATCATTTTTCACCTTATGTTTCTTCCTAAGTATCACCTGTGCAGTTCTCAGTGCAGCAGGGTTGTTCCCAACCTTCTGGAAAGGTCCAGACAGTGTCAGACCTGAGTTTGTACCGTGTGTGTGCAGATTTAGCAATTAACTACATGGATTCTGCTCTCAGCCATGGGAGTGCAAATCACTTTAAAGTTAGAGTGCCTGCAGTAATACAAACCAAATACAGGTGAACTTAGAATCTGCATTTGTGTGTGTGGGTGGATATTTACAGTAGATTTTAATAAACACACTTCAATCTTGCCTACCAAGCATTCATATATGTTGGAGTGTGCAGGGAAGAGGGGATGTTTGATTAGAGGAATAATTTTTTGCAGAGGAGTTTGCAAAGCCTATGTAGGATTTTTCTTAAAAAATTAGAGCTCATCTACACCAAATTTTACCAAATAATCTTCCTCATGATACAAAATCCTCCTGAATTCACTGCCTTGTTTCCAACATCAGGAGTGTCTGTGCAGTGTTCCTGTTTGTACTGATGGCTTCAGGCCCTTTGGGCGAGAGCCAACTCTCATGTCATGACTGACTGTCAGTCTGCAGCAGAAACTGTGTTTGGGACAGAGCCTGACTGAACCTGCTCATTATAAGCAGTAAATGGAAACCTGAAAGCAGGATCATTTTTCATCTTTTCATTAAAAAATCAAAAGTGGAATTGAATCTTTCTAAAAATTACATGTTCCTGCTCATTTTCACCATTTTCAGGCTTTTGTCTGAGGTGCAGCCAGGACCTGGACCCTTACCCTGTCTCATCTTTTTTATGGCTTCAGACACTTCCTCCATGGTTGCTCCTCTCTCCAATGTTTTGTTTCCTTCCAGGCAGAGCTTCATGTTTTCAGCACTTCCTGGAACCAGAGCCAGGAAATCAGATATGGATCAGACCCTTTGGTCACTCTCCATCTTTTGCTGCTTCAGTATTTTGCAGCCAATGCCTCATGTATTTTAAATGTCTCTAGTGTTCCAACTATTCTGTCCTGTTTTAACCAATCCCTGCTTAATGCCAGTCACATTTCTAACTTCTGACTTTCCTAGTTCCCTGCATACTTTGGATTTGGCACAATTTTCCCTTTCCCCCCTCCATTTCTTCTTTTCTCCCATCCTCTAACACAACTCTTCATGCCATCCTTCGTGCTGCTCATGTAAATTTGTCACTGTCTAAGAACTAACGTCAGAGTGGCCTTAAAACAAGATTGGGAAAAAAAAATAGCAGAAACATTTCCAGGAAGGAAGTTGTTATATCCTTTTGTGCTAATCAGAGAGAATTGTGAATTGCAGGATGTATTTTTTAATTCCATTTTTACCTGGGCTTTCACAAGAGTCGCCAGGCTGGGACTGAGAAGATGAAGAGCGGGAGAGGCAGGATTTACCCCCTCCTCCTCCACCACTGCCACTTCCTCCACCTGAAGTTTTACCACAGGTTCCACCTCCTGTTCTTCCTCCACTGCCTCCTTCTCCACTTTCAGAAGAGGAAGATCTTCCATAGGATCCTCCGGATTTTCCTCCACTGCTTCGTCCACCTGAGGACCAACAGCTTCCTCTTCCACTACTTCCTCCATGACTTCCTCCTCCTCCTCCTGAAGATCCACCACCAGCTCCTCCCTGTGAAGTACTGTAAGAAGGAAGGGGGGTGTTATTTCTTTCTTACCTTTCATTTTCCCAAAATAATGGCACTTCCTGATGGTGGTTAGGGGAAGAAATGGCAAATTACAATTCTAAACACTTTTGTAAAAGTACAGCTTTACATGCTGCCAACTATGATTTAGATTCCATGTGAATTCTTATAGTAAATATGGTGATGATTAATCCCTTCCACCAGTTCCTAATACAAACATCGCTGCCATCCTCTTTCCCTGATTGCATTGATAGAAAGTTAATTAACTGATGTCTGTACCTAATACCCTGTGTCCCCTCCTGCAGCAGTGCCCGGTACTGCTGGATCTCCTGCTCCAGGCGGGTCTTGATGCCCAGGAGCATCTTGTACTCCTCGTTCTGGCTCTCCATCTCACAGCGGATGCTGGCCAGCTCCTCCTCCAAGGGCCCGATCATGCCCTGGATCTGCTGCAGCTGCATGTTGTAGCGACGTTCTGTGTCTTCCAGGTTGGATTGCAGAGAGTCTATCTGCAAAGGGAAAACAAAACACAGTGTTTATGGGGATGTGGTAGGATTAGATCCTTCTTATGCCCAACATGAGAAAAGTCCCACATTGTGTTGGATGCTCCCAGGATGCTCACTGACTGTCACAGCTGACATCCTGGCATTCCAGCAGCTCCTGAGTTCTTTGCATATCAGGGGATGAGGAGCAGTTGTTACCTACCGTGCTGATCTGTGACTGCAGCTCAATTTCCAGGCTCTGAAATTCACGTCTCAGCACAGAGATCTGTTGGTTGCTTGATTCTATTTCCTGGCTACTTGAGTGGACTTGTTGACTCACTTCCTCCATCTGAAAAATTAATGTAGAGAATTGGAATTTCTGAGTGTTACTTACAGTGCCAACATGGCTGTTTTTCATGTGACCATATGGAACACAACAATTTGCAGAAGGGCCACTGGTAGAATGGGGCTGTTAAACTTGCTTGTGTGGCTCTGCCACAGCAATTCAAGCCCACTTGTGATTTACTTCATTTTGACCGAAGACACTCTACTGTTATTTTGTAAAAGTAAATGTTGTCATTCTGCTACAGGAAGTTCTTACCAAGACTTGTCACCACTTACCTTGCTTTCGTACCACTTTTCAACCTCTGCACGGTTTTTCTGAATAATAGCTTCGTATTCTTGCCTCATTTCATTCAGTTTTTTCAGCAGATCCTCTCCTGGAGCAGTGTTTATCTTCACATTCACATCCCCATTGGACTGGGATTGCAGCAGTTTCATTTCCTGCAGAGAAAACCCAGGCCCAAGGACAATGAACACAAATGGAGCCTTTCAACAATAGATGTGTGTGTGTGTGTGTGTGTGTGTGTGTGTGTGTGTGTGTGTGTGTGTGTGTGTGTGTGTATTTGGGGGGTTGTGTTGCAGTTATTTAGCCTTGACTTTCCAGTCATTGCTTGTTGAGGGGCCTGAGCTCAAGGGCACCTTGGAGCAGCCTGGCCTTGCCCCTTGGTCGGTGTTTCGAGCACAGGATTGTGTCAGCTTCCCACATCTCCCATGTGTGTTTCAAGGAGCTGGCCCTTACCTCCTCGTGGTTCTTCTTGAGGTCGATGATCTCCTCCTTCAGAGACTCAAACTGCATCTCCAGGTCAGACCTGGTCAGGGTCAGGTTATCCAGCAAGGGCCGCAGGCTGTTGAGGTCGCCCTCCACATTCTGCCGGAGCCCGCTCTCCATCTCGTACCTGTGCCAGGGACAGTGCAGAGAGGTCAGCCCTGCTCCTGGCACCTCAGCCCTCCTCCTAACTGACATTATTTATGGAAAATTCACCTATTCCAGTATCAGTGTCTGCTTTTGTGTCTGTATTTTTGGAGCCTGCAGCATCTCTCAACCATCAGAATTAGGAAATCATCAGCCAGTACTCAACATTTAATTAATAATATTACTTAATAACAAAAAGGTATTATTCTTTATAGTAAATAAATGTAAAGTTTAATATTAATATCAAACTTTAATATTAAAATGTGTTCTGTGGTCTCTTTCATTGTCTTTTCTGACTGTGACTTACTTTTCTTACCTGTGCAGCTTTTTACAGGTTCCATCTATCTTGGTAACCTGATTTTCAGTGACAGAAAAGCCCAATTTTAATTTTCTTAAAAATAAAACTTTGTAAGCTCTGGTTCTGCAGCCATAGGCAGCATTCTATAAAAAGATCACTCTAAGAATACTGAAAATTTTGAAGTTTCATAAATTATTTCAGTTGCACTGCCATGGAAGCTGGAGGAAGCCAAGTCCCTGTGGATTGATATTTGTTTATGAAATGAATCTATGAAATTAAGTTAAGGAAAGCAGGAGGAAGGAAGTCAATGCCTGTAAAAGAGTAATATATGTTTACTTTATTCTAAAGTCTTCTGCAGTCATCCTTGTATTATCCAGGTCCAAAAGTATCTTGTGGGTGTCCACAGCTGCAGCCACAATCTGGAAGAGAAACAATATGTTAGGAAAACATTCCCTGTGACTGTCTCAGTCTGTCAGTGCTTAAACTTCCCTGACAAAGAACATCCTACCTGTTTTTGAAGTTCTTCAATTTGTTCATAATAGTGGCTGTAGTCCTTTGGGCCAATAGGACCTTGCTTCTGGTACCACTCCCTGATTAACTGTTCAAGCTGAGCATTTTCCTTTTCCAAATTCCTGACTGTCTCCATGTAGGAAGCCAGGCGTTCATTAAGGCTCTGCATGGTCAGCTTCTCGTCATTGGAGAGAATTCCCATATTCCCTCCATGAAAGCCACCACTGCCAAAGCTGCCACCGCTGAAACCAGCAGCACCTCCACCAAAGCCTCCTCCATAACAGCCCCCAAACCCGCTCCCACCTGACCTGAAGCCCGTTCCCATGCTGCTGTGGCCCATTCCCCCTCCATAACATCCACCACCCAGCCTTCCTCCACAGCTGCTGCTGCTCATTCCTCCTCCATAGCTACTGCACCTGCCATAGCCACCTCCTCCCCCACCATAGCTGCTCCGGGAGCTTCCTCCACCACAACTGCTGCCAGAAGACCTGCCACCACCACTTGTCCTGGAAGTGACTGTCATCGAGGAGGCCGAGGAATGCAGGCTGCCCCCTCCACCCCCTCCACTGCTGCTCCCCCGAAGGCAGCTCTTCAGGGGCTGCTTGGAGCCACAGCTCATAGTGGCAGCTGCAAATAACTCAAGTGAAAAGTCAAAGCTGGTCTTAGAGTTGTTCTGGAATCATAGCTCCAAGTTCCAGCCAGCCTCCTCTGCATTTATACCTGAGACAGTGGGTGTCACCGTGGAAGGGAGTACCCGCTTTCCATCTGTGGTTGCAAGCCTTAATTTGCCAAAAGGAGATGCTTGGCAGTGGCAGGAAGCTTAACCCTTCCTCTCAGTGTTTGTGACCATTTGTTTATTAACACAAAACATGTAATTTCTGTTGGGTGGCTCTGAATTAGGGTGATCTCTATTGAGATCTAGTGCACTGCTTTACAGTCATCCGAAACAAACTCATCCCACTCACCTCGTCCTGGTCACAGCCCTCTCAGCACAACAACATGCTGCCACAGTACAGGACAGCAATGGATGTTCCTATCTCTCTTCTAATGCTCAGATATTTGTCAAGGAATTCTGGCTGATTTTTTTATAGCTAACTAATATTTTCATAGGTTTATCATTATCCAATGTTGTATGCTCCTTATTTGTAATGCTTTATTGCTTTATGTCTTTGGAAAGCCTACTGCAAGATGCATGTTGTGGGTACACAGAACCACTCTGACTTCTTTGTAATATCTCATAAAAACTCAGTGAACAATGGCAAATATCACAGCAATTACCAACAATTATTTGAATCATACCTCTATAATTGTGTTTTATAAATAACATATTAATTATGAAAAATGGTATCACAACAGCTGCAGAACTGCTCTGTGTCAGGCTAAGGGAAGGAAGTGTAGCAGGTTGTTGCAGGGAAAAACCCTTCAGGTGCTTGGACCAAATACAGGTACAGGATGGTTGAGAGACTGGAAATGCCTTGAGACTTGGGGCTGGTCTCTCCTGACATGGCTGCGAGTGTCATTGTCATGTTCCTGAAGGGGATTCAGAATTTTATCAAGATGTTTTCGTTATGTAGCACAAATACAGTTCTTGGAGGAGAAAGGTAAAGTTCCTGGTTTGGGTATTAAGCCCATAAACTACATCAAAACAGCATTTTCCCCTCAGATTTGTTTTCCATTCACAGACACAGCATGACCAAAAGTAGCAAATATTTGCTCTCTTCGATTCTCTTAAGATTGTATCTTCCCCCCCAATGCAGTGGACATTCAGCTGCACGTCTGGCAGTGAGCCCTCACAGCACCCTGAACCTCAGACTGTGACATTTCTCCCCTGGGTGCCTCTCACCCCTTCCCTCCAGCCCAGGTATATGATCCTTAGCAAATCCCAGCCTGTTACCTGTCACACCTTGTAGGTGGAACTCGTGTAATACCCGATTTCCTCTATTGATTTGGGATATTACTGTTTTCTCATTCAGCCTTTGTGGTGGTGGTTGTTGCTAATTAAGCTTTGTTTGTTACAGCAACTGTTTATGGAAACAGCTTTTGATAGAGGCCCCTCCCAGCACGCCCTGGCCCACGCAGAGGACATGTCTCACGTTCCAGCTGCTGCTCCACTTCATCTCTGAAACATCCGATGGAGCAGGGCCTCCCCTGAGTTGTAGGAATTGAAATGGTTCACCACAACACTCAGTAGAGTCTGGGGGATAATTTTCTTTGGTGAGAAATCCTTTTCTCCCAAGGTGAATTAAATTCTCTTCTGTACTTTCAGCTACTTTGTCTCAAAAAGCAGCTGGGTTGTGTCCCATTTAACTGTTGCTTTGACAGCCCTGATACAGAGACAAATTGATGTTGTTCTGTATAATTCTGCAGAAAGGTTTGGTTTGGTTTTTTGGGTTTTGTTTGTTTGCTTTTTCCTGGAAAGATATTTATTACATCTTCTGTATCAGTCATTCCTTTAAGAAAGACCAACCTTCCTGTCTTCCCTTAACAAAAGAACATTTTTGGATGGTTTGAATATCAATGAGGATGCTTGTGTGCAATTTCATAGCTTCATTTTTAATACATGAAAGGAAGATTTAATGCCATTTTCCCCCTAGAACTTGTGCAGGCAATGTACTTCAAGACTGAAACTCAGCTCCTTAAAACTGAAGAAACCTGACAGATTCATCATGTCTGGAAATCCTGGCCAGGATCAGAGATAGAAGTTATGGAACAAATGGTTCCTGAAAAGAATGTTTTATTTCAGAGCTGCTGAAAAGTGGAAGCTGGTTTATGAGGTGGTAATTTTCTGTGCAGTTCTGTCTCATAGTATTGTCCAGGCCCTTGCAACACACTGAGCTTCCTGGGTGATCTTAGATAATGTTTCCAGCAAAATCCAGAGATGTTGCTGAAGTGCAGCTGGAGGGCTGGGAAACCTTCACATAAAAGTGATTGCAATAAACTTCAGGAACTGGAAGGATCCTGAAGTACCTGAGAAATGGGACAGTGAAATGTTACGGAATCTGGGGTGCTGTTGCTCACTGCAGCAGAGCCAAAAGCTGGGCAGAGCCAAACTGGGATGGGGGGCTTGGGGGTGTGGAGGAGGAGAAGGAGGAGGAGGAGGCAGGTGACTCCACAATGGTTTGCAGGGAGGCCTCTCCCTTTTCCCGTGATGAAACTGTTACGAGCTCCTGCCCAAAGAGGAGGATGGACTATTTAAGCCTGAGCGGCTCACCCAGCGCTGGCAGGAATTCTCCCAGGATGGGCAGGAATTCACTCAGCATTTCAATGGCAGGGTTCCCGTGAGCTCTGCACAGCTCAGATGTGCGTTGGCTGAAGCAGAGGCTGCGGGAGAATGAAGCCCTTTTCCTTTGGGAGTGTGGCAGCAGGAAGGGGCTGGGGCATAGCTCAGGCTGGGGGTGTGGGTGGGCACACACCAGCTCCTCTCAGCCCCCAGGATCACCTTTCCCAGATCCACATCCACACCCTCCCCACACTGTTGTGTTTGGGAGAAACCTCCGAGGCTGCTGAGCACATTTGTGGGGTCACAACTGGACTCTTGTCCCCCTTTTTGGTGCTTCACTGGGATCCTTTTCCATCCTTCCTACTTCTGGTCAGGTCTTGTTGGAAAACTCAATTCTTGTATGTTGCTACACAGAGAAAAACCATGAAATATTTACCTAGGGAATATGACTCATTCTCATAATTATATGTTATAAAATTGCTCCCATTATATGATCATCAGGCAGTTTTATTAACACCAGATAATCCCATAGGATTTCTCCATAGTAGAAAAGAAAGCCAGGCTGTGCAGTGTGACTGTGTTGGAGGCTTTACATCATTCTTGTTTTTACTCTGCTCTTCATTCCAGTGAGCTTCAGCTGCCTGACACTTAGCATGAAGCTGTTCTTTTCTCCATTAAAATTGAAATTATGAGGATCTTCTTCTTATCCAATAGAAAGCTAGATGTTTTAATATGGAAAAATCTGATTTAGATAAGTTGTAACATATTAGAACTCAATCATTTTTATTGTTTTAATAATGGATTAGCTGAAAGTTCTAAGCAAAAAGTAATTCCTACCCAACAATTCCTAATTGTAGTGGGGGCACAATGTGTTTGGAATCTTTTGTCCCCCCACTAACACAGCTGTGGGTGTCTGGCAGCAGTTCCATCCAGAAATATTTGAGGTTGAAAATGCTGTCAGTTCCAACAATTTCCAGTGAACAGTGTGATTTTCTATAAATGCATTATTGTGATTAGAAATATTTCTGTCAAAGATGGTGCCTCATTCTTCTCCAGGCATGGGGCTCCTAACCAGTGTGCTTGGGTTCATTGCCAGAACCCAAACCACACAGAATTCTTTTAGATCTCAGTGATATTCCGTGAAAATCATCTGCAGGTGGTGGCCTTGGCAGTGCTGGGTAAAGGGCTGGACTCGAGGATCTTAGAGGGATTTTCCAACCTAAATGATTGTGTGATTCCCTTATGCCAAAAACTATTTAGGCTTAGGGGTTTTTTAAGCAAAGGGTTTTAAAATATTTGTTCTGAAGTGAGAAAGTCCCCGCCTCTCCTGAACTATTCTGCAAGACAGGGTGTAATCTTGGTGTCCACCCACACCCAAAGGTGTGTGTTCACAGGGAATATCCCTGGAATCTGCCCCTGTTGTGTCCAATGGTCCCAATGCAGCACGTTCAGCCACTGGTCAGTTAAACCTGGACTTGGCATGGACAGGTGACCTGCTGCCCTCCAGGGAAGGGCAGTCAGGAGTGTCCAGTCCAGCAAACATCCCTCCTTTAGGAAAAGTATAATTCCTGCCTACATTCTACCTGATCTGTTACTCATTTGCTATTGCAGAGCCAAGTGGTGATGAAACATTAAAGAGCACCTTCAAAAGCTCCACCACCCAACAGAGCGATGGTGGTTGTGATAGGAGCAGTAATTAGGTGAGTCAGAGCCCTAAGAGACTTTCAGGGCACAAACTCTTTGGTTTAGAACTGCTTCATTGTGGGTCTAAACAGCCCCTGGCCAGCTGTCTCCCTGGGGTCTCAGCTGCTGCTCCTCATTAGCAAGACCCTCATTAGCAAAGGGTCATTACAGCACATTTACAACCCCTGAGGAGACCCTGGCTTTCACTGTGCTCACACCCAACAACACAATGCAAAATACTCCGGTGCCGTTTGGAAAACAAACAGGTATTAGCAAACTGGTGAGCGAGTTTCAGTCTGGCGCCCGTCCCACGCACCCCCACACGGGAGAACACCTGGGATCTGCGGGAGGCAGGGGGACACCTGCACCATCTTTGAAGTCACGCACAAAACCGGCTCACATCAAGCTCACTATTAGTGCGATCATTAAATACCGGCGCAGCCGGAGCGGGATGCCAGGGCTGGCGGCGCGTTCCGTGTTTTGGGGCGCTGGGATGTCCCCAGCACGCCCCGCAGTCACCGCTCCGCCGGGCTGCCTCTGCTGGAGGGGGTGAGCCGAGCCCCCAGCGCTGGCTTTGCCGCTCGCCTCTGCCGCGGGCGCCCTTCGGCAGCTCGGTGGGAGCCGAGTGCCCTCTAGAGAGCACCCGCAGCCCAGGATCGTTCATCCTGCATCTCCAAATAATCTCCAAATATCCCGTACGGTGAAACGTGGAATGTGTCGGGATCCCTCGGTGATCTGTGCTCGGTGGCACAGAGGGAGCGCTGCCCACCCCACTGCAGGGCAGGGGGGCTGGACAGGGCTGAAATTGCTGCAGATTGTGGATCAATGCATTTTTATATCATTTTAATCACATATTATTGTACTTTCTGTTGGATAGGCTAAGAGCAACTACTTCCACTTAGCCGCAGTCAGGATTAGCTCTCACTAACTGAGGGTCTCTGGGCCTCCTAGGAAAAGGTGAGCTCCATTTTAAGCAGTCTCAGACCTTGGTCTCTGGTAACAAACACCGCGTTTGCACAGCTGGGGCAGAGCAGGGACCGGGCAGGCCGGGCCCAGGACAGGGCTCGGGGTCAGGACACACACAGGTCGATGTTTCCTTTGGATCTGCTAGCTGGGAACAGCTGACACCTGATGGAGAGAGCTGGGAAGTGCCAGGATTTCCCAGGCGTTTTCTCTATTTCCTTGTTCTTCAGCACAAGAAGCATTTGCATGTCAGTCAGGATTACTAATTATTCCAGCTGCTCCTAAAATTTTACGTGACTTTAAATACAGTAATGCAGTGCTAATGGCAAACTTCTGCTTCAGACTCAGTCCGAACTGGACAGGTTTTGTATTGGGCAATTTTGCCCTGTATTCTCAGGCATGTTCAGTGTCTTCGTCCTCTGGGAAAACAAAATAAAATAAAACAAACCCAGTATAGGTATTTTAAATTTCTTTCCTCTGGGAAAAACAACCAAACCCAACCCAGTGTAAATATTTTCACAAGTACTTCAGGTTGCTGTTTCATTCTGTGGTACAAGAAGGGCAGTGCCTATGGAGCAGAAGGTGAAAAGTCAGAAGCCAAATTCCCAGGATTTTAGTTTCGGTGAGCATCTGCCTCTTGCTCTCAGAGGATCTGATTCACGTTGTTCTGCTGGGAGGAGCAAGCAGCAGCTCTGGAGCTTTTTTCAAGGGTTGGGCATCTGCAGAGAGAAATTCAAGTCTGGGACGAGCAGGAGACCCTGGTTCGGCCTCACGAAGGTGCAGTGCTGCCGGCAGGATCCTCCGGTGCCTCTCCGCTGTCGGGATGAGCATCTCTGCTCCCGGTGCGGCCGCCCAGGGGCGCTCGTCCCCGCCGCCTCCCGGCCGCCAGGGATCACTCTTGTCCCTTCTCCGCTTCCTCCCAACCAAAATTCCGCCCTCCCTTTGCTCCTTCCCGGCTCCCGGCTTATTGCAGCGCAGGAACGGGTGTGGCACACGCGTGTGGCAGCACAGTCAGGAGCGCGACTTGGGAAATTAATTTCCTTTTATATTTCAAATGGTTTTTATTTTCTCAGTGAAGGAGTCCAAAATATTTGACACGTGTTTAGGTGTGAGAAATCTTTGTACAGTGTCACACAAGGTGCAAAAATGGCTTCCACACCATCAGCTCTTTCCGTCCTGTGGGTGTCTCTGCACAGCTGTAGATGTCCAAGCATCCCTTGGCTGTCTGATGAGCAGAGGAGGTTGCTGAGAACTTCTGCCGTCTCAGCAGCTGCTGCTGTGCTGACAGGCACCAGGAGAAGGGGCACTGGCCTTGCAGGGTCCCCCTCCCCAGGCAGTGGAGGGGTCTGCTCTGCCAGGGGCAGCACCTCACTGGGACATGCTCACCCTGCAGAGACAGGCAGGGCCAGGAGACACCTGCTGAGACGTGTGACAGACATCATGCTCCCCAGCACCAGCACATCTCCCAGTTAAACACCTGACACATCTGGAGAGCAGCTGGAGATAAGCACCAGAGATGGCTGCACAGGTGGTACCTGTGTGTGGGTACACACATGCCTGAGCCATGGGAATTTCTGTCTCTGCTCTTTCATTGATGAGCTCCAGCTCTGCTGGCCTGTCTGATTCCTCCTGTGCCACACAGGAATGGGCAACATCTGCCTCAGGCTGTGACAACAGGGAGGAGCTGGACAAGACCTGCCAGCTCAGCAAGGCCACTCTCCCCTGCTGGCAAAGCAGTTTTGTTCCCAGTGCAGGATGATCCTGACTGGTTTAGGTGCCCCTTGTTCATGGATCAGCACCTGGGGTTTGAAAGGAACTCAGTTTCAGACACAGGTTCTTGATTGCAGGCAGAAGCAAAGTTTTATTAGAGACACGTTTCACCAGCAGGTGCATAAGTGACCTGACTATCTCAGGTAACTTCTAGAGGTTACAGCATTGCAGAACAGAAGAGCAGAACAGAGGAGGTGGCTCCTGACACCCCCTTTAGCTACGGGGCCAAGCGTCAATGAGTTATTTCTACTTTCTCTGCACAGAGGGTGCAGTGAACACGGACTCTTCTTCTCGGGTTGTCTGTGGATTTCCCTGTCACCTTCCAGTCCGTTTCTCCTTAATCACAAATTCTCCTGCAGGTCACTGGAGAGAAAACACAGCAGTGTTATTTGATTGGAACAGAAGTAAAGTCCTTCACATAACAGAAATCAGATCCTGGTGGTGCCCAAGGAGTGCACTGCTAAGCTGGTGCAGCTGGCAGCAACCCAGGAAGCTCCACAAATTCCCTAAATAATTTGCTTTAATGGGAATTTTCACTTGTAAAGTTATAGCTTTACTCTCAATCTTTCCAGACTCTTTTGCTAAGCTTTAGCTGTTGTCTTCTTCACTTCTTCCAGATCTTCCTGTCATGCTTTATTTCCCTGGCCTTCTCCTCTGCATTCTACTGTTCCTTTTTGTCTCCCATTTGCTTCCTTCACCCCGTGTTCAGTCCAAACTCTGTTTAAACCCATTTCTCAGTGACACCACCACTGTTAACAGATCCCTCCTTTAGCACAGGGACTCTGAGAGGATGCCTATGACACATCCTAGGAATGTGCTGTCGCCTGCCTTAGTGCAGGAAATGAACAAAGCCAGTTTTTCTTTTGTGAAAACACAGCCCTTACCTTGTATGTCTCCAGTCTTGCAGGGTGGGACCTGGGGCTGGCAGTGGGCAGCTGAAGTTGTTGTGTAGGTGTGGCTTGTCCTAATGACCCCTCCACCAGTTCCCATTCCTCCTCCGTGACTAGTGGATAAATTTGGTGAGAGAAATAGGGGATTTTAGAACTTTACATGTCACTGCTAACTGACTACATGACAAAAAGTCTCAAACTATGGCCTTTACAGATGTTACAGTACTTTACATTACATTTTCTTTCACTTTCAGAGGTGTTTTGCATTTGTGCTCCCCCTTGGCATGGACAGTTCTCACCCATCTCACTATAAAAAAGGGACTGTCACCAATGCTGGCATAATGCCAGGAGTGATACTTTTGTCACTAGCAGTTAACAGATTTGGTGTTCTGCTTTGCAGACTCCAAAGACTGACATTTAGTTCTGACTGGAATGTTCATCACAAGGATGTTGTCCATGAGGCAATTTATTCATCTCAGAGAAAGCCTTAAGAAGGACTGAAGATCAGGTTGGTTACCCAATCTGTAATACAGATTTTTGACATTTTCATTCATTCTCTAGTGGATCTAGAGAGGTACTTACATGAGGTCCTGCTGTCCTCCTTCCAACAAGCACCGGTAGGTCTGGATCTCCTGCTCCAGGCGGCACTTGACGTCCAGTAAGGTCTTGTACTCTTGGTTCTGGCACTCTATTTCTGCTCTTATTTCAGCCAATTGCTGCTCCACACACGTGATCTGGTTCTGTAACTCACCGAGGAGGGTGTTGTACTGGCACTCAGTTTCAGCCAGAGATGATTCCAAGTTATTTCTCTGACAAGATAAGCAAAAACACAACAATCATTTAAGTGTCACCCTCCAATTTGAAAATGAATGAGCCATTCCACCACCATTGTGCTGACTGGTGGATCTGGCTGTTCATGCTAAGAAACCCAGCAGTGAGCACTTGGAACTGAGTCAGTTCATCACCCACCTGGCTGAGCTGAGCTTGGAGATCGATTTCCAGGGTTTGCAATTGGCGTCTCAGTTCAGTCACCTGGTTGTTGCACGTCTCCACCTCCTGACCACTTGTAATAACCTCCCGATTCACCTCCTCAATCTGAAATCACCAATGCAGGATAAAGAGCTTCAGGGGATATCTGGGTATGCTTCAGGGGATATCTGGACTTGCTTTTACAGGAGCAGAACATGGTGAGTGTTCAGCAAAAAGAAACAGGGAGCAGGGCAGGTTCTCTGTGCACAGGGTGTTCTCTACCAGCTCCCCAGCTTGTTCATTTTACAAATCCTATTAACCTCGTGGCTATTAAATCTCTTTAATCCAACTGTGGAATATCTCTGTTCCAACAACACACCACAAGGCCTTGTGGCAAGTGCTTCTGTTCCAGATGGGACATAACAAACTTGTCAGACAGGCCTGTGGCTCCTGTAACACAGGGTATATATAGTGAATGCTTCACTGGGCTTCACTGGGAAGGGAGAGCTGCTTGTTGTCTCCATGTCTGGTCTCTGAAAGGCTCCTGGGCTCGGGGCTGTGTGTGTGTCAGTCTGGTTTGCAGCACAAGTGTGTCGCTTACCTTGCACTCGTACCAATCCTCGACTTCCTTGCGGTTGCGCGCTATCAGTGTTTCATACTGGCATCTCAAATCCTCCAAGATTTGCCTGAGATCTGGTCCCGGGCAGGCATTGACCTCCACGCTCACATCTCCAGTTGATTGTTTTCTCAGGCAACTCATCTCCTGGAAATAAATCCCAGATCAGATCATACTGGCTTTTGGCAGGCAGCACAGAAGAGCAAAGCTCAGTAGCCAAGAGCTACTCCTCCTTGCGAGATTTTCCTCTCTGCTGTGGCTGTGAAAGGCACTAGAGGATGGTGCAAGTATTTTCCCAATGAATCTGTTGGCTAATTTCTTTCCTCATCCACTGGAGTCAGCAGCAGCTTTCCCCCCTCTGGCACTCCCAGTGTGAGCACAGCTCCAGGTGCAGCACTGCCCCTGCCAGGGCTCCCTTCCCTTCTGAGGCAGAGTGATCTGAGCCCTGGAAAGTTTGGTGGGAAAGCTGTGGCCTGAAAGTGGACAATCTTCTAAATTCCGAGCACAGTGGCAAAGTTCTCTGCCAGGGCCACGATGCTCATAGAGTCCAGGCAGGACCTACCTCCTCATGGTTCTTCTTCAGGCAGCAGAGCTCCTCCCGCAGCGACTCCAGCTGTGCCTCCAGGTCAGACCTGCACAGCGTCAGCTGGTCCAGCACCTGGCGCAGCCCGTTGATGTCGGCCTCCACGCTCTGGCGCAGGGCCAGCTCCGTCTCGTACCTGGGTTGTGTCAGAAAGCACAGATTCAGGATGGGGATGTCCCACATGGGTTCTCTTTGTGCCAGGATTTCCTTCCCCAGCTCCATGCTTTAACTTGCATTTTGCTGTCCAGGGTGATTGCACACTGCCTTGGATTTCTGCAGCACTTCATGTCTGTTTTGTGAAAGCTTTTCTTCCTCATGTTTCTTTCCCTGCTCCTGCTCACTGTATATTTGGTATCACTTATTCAGCTGCATTTCTGCGTTGTTGATCCCATCTGCACTGGTCTGGGGTGAAAATGGGCCACTCCCTGAGGTGCCTGTCCCCAGCCTCACCACAAACACCATTGCACCCAAGAACGCTAATTAAGGGAGGGCTGGTGACCAGGAGCAAAATGCCTTTCATCATCCTGCCCTACCGCAGTGGTGTGGGGAGACGTGTCTGGAGCCTCTTTAATTAGTGCTCTGAGCCTTCCAGGGAGGTGGAAAGGAGCAGGGGGAGGCAGCAGGTTTATAGAGGGGCACTCACTTCACACGGAAGTCATCAGCAGCCATCCTGCTGTTATCAATGTCCAGGATGATCTTGTTGTTATCAATGGTTGCACAAACAATCTGGAAAACAGCAAACCATGAGAGATGTCTCCTCTCTACTGTTCGACTCTATAGGTCTTTCTGCCTTGCAATTAGGTAGTAACTCTTCACATTTCCCTTTTTCTGTTACCTTCTCACATAAGTAACCTTGTCCCTTCAACAGAGGAATTGAAGGAGGTGGCTTTGCCTCCTTTACTCACAGAAGAAAGGAGATCAACCGTATAGATCTGGGAATTAAAGAGTTGTGGGGTGGGACTTCTCAGTTTCAAGATCTGAAGGCAAGTTCCAAAGATGCTTCAAAAAGTAAACCTAAAGAACCTTCCTTAAGATACTAAATTTCAACTGACATTCAAGCTGGCATGTTCTGGTCCTCAGAGTTAAGGACCTTCAGAGAACATTGTGGGAAGGTGTCTTTAAGCCTTAGGATCAGCCATAACTTTCATTGTGGACTTATTCTTTCAGGCTGTTTGTGTCACTGTGACAATCAGTTTCAATTCTCAGCTCTTCTCACCTAGAGATTTATAATGTTTCATTTGATAAAGCATCCTAAGTTTATGTTTTCAATTGTCCCATAGTTTGTTTTGGTCTTCCTGAGGGACTGACCCCACTACACTTCCCAGAGTACACTGGTAATATTACATTTACAATTATATAGTCAAATACAGTGTACCAAAGCATCCTTTTCCTCTTTCAGAGTGTTCTCCCACCCATACCACCTTCCAGCACCCATCCTTGATGTGCCCCCACACTCCGCAATGTCAGGGGGGGAATTTGCCAAAATTTCTGTTTGCAAAGATATTCACAAGCACCAAAGTTCCCTCTAACAACTGCAGTAGGTTCTAAACACAGATTCAGGAACAAGCTTTCAAAAGGGGAGGAACAAGGCAGAAATTCAGCAGTAAGCTTTCTAAAGAGGAGGAACAACCCAAGGGAGGGATTACCTGGTTCTGAAGATCTTCAATCTCTTTGTAGTAGCAGCTGTAGTCGCGGGGCTCGCAGGAGAGGCCCTGTGTTGCATACCACTCTCTGATCCTGCACTCCAGCTCAGCATTCTCCTTCTCCAAGCACTTCACCTTGTCCAGGTAGGAAGCCAGGCGGTCGTTGAGGTTTTGCATGGTGACCTTCTCATCGCAGGATGAAAGCAAGCAGTCGCTACCAAGACCCCCAACAACCACACCACCTCCGATGCCAAACCCAAGGCCATTGCCATAGCAGTTGCCACCTCCATAGCTCCCACCAGCCAAGCTACCAACACTCAGTCCCCCTCCATAATTCACTCCACCGCAGTAACTCCTTCCAGAAAAACCTCTGCCACTGCCTATGCCAAAGGAAGAAATCCGTGCTCCACCACCACCACCAATGATACAGCTGCCACCGCTGCTCCTGCCTTTGCTAGACACAGTAATAGTCTCCTTAATGTTGCAACTCATGGCGACAGTGGTTGGAAATACAAGCAGGAGCCCAAAGCAAGATGCACAGCTTGATACGAAATCAGACTGCAAGCTGGCCGTGGCCGCCGATCCCTATTTATACCTTCCACAGTGGGTGTCACCACTGCTTCTTCTTCCCATAAGGCTGGCTACTCCAGCCATTGGTGCCAAGAATAATTTCTCAAAGGGAAGTTTCCTTTCAAGAAGCCTGGTAGACAAGGAAGATACTTTACATGTCTCTTGCTAATTTCAAAAATACATTAGCAATAATGTTTTATGAATCATCAGCTTTTTGTTTATGATGCAAACTTACAGCATTAAGCCAGGAAAAACACTGTCCTAAATTACATACCAGGAAGAAATCATTAAAGGTTATTGCATCAAAGAGCTCTTTATCTCTCATTAATTTATTTTCATTTTATTTTGAGTTGAATAAGCAGTTTTCATGCAAGGTGCTGAGGTTGGAATATGTAAGATGAAAAAGCAAGAAGAAATACTAAGTTTGCTTTTCGAATGATGTATGAAGAATGATGTAAGAACTCTGGAAAGATCAGAGACACAGAGATTATCCTTTAAATCTCTCCACTGGCAAAATGACAAATCTGAAACACTCTGCTGCGAGACAAGTGAGACCAAGGAGGGATCTCTTAATGGACACGGATGAAAGGTTCTTCATATATGATTGTGGCTCTCCAGTAATTCACAAAGGATTTGTTTCATTATGTGGAGAGTGTAAAGGAAGGTAAAAGTGCTTTAAATATTTCCTGTTGTTCAGTGAAAGATAATTTCTGCACTTCTCCTCATTATGGATTGTAATTGTTGCTGGGAAAGGGTGGTTTTGAAACAGTGGATGGAAGTGGAAACATCCTATGGCCAATTTCTCTGTCAATACATGCTGCATTTTAATCAGAGCTTTGGGATTGCTGCCCTGGGACGTATAAAGACAGAATTGCTGATAGAGCTGCAGAGCAGTCACTACCCTGTGCAGTTCTACCTGGGCTGGAGAAGCTGGATTTAGTACAAACTAGAGGCTCTCTATCAGTAATGTTTCCAAATCTTAACTAAGGAAGGAAAATAAAAAGTAAGAATCCTTTCACACTTTTGAAATCAAAATTCAGGCTGAGCTTCTTTTCATGAGATGTTTTTCTGAGGCTCCAGAGCACTGGCCTTCTCCCTAGGGAGCTCCTTTCCAGTGGCCATGGAGCAAGGGACAGGCATTCCATGGCGTTCTGAACCCAATTGTTCCTTGTAAGACATTCTCCAAATCTCCTTCACCAGGAAAAAGTGAGTCCAGACTCCTGCTTAAATCCTCACTCAGTGTCAGGATTGTGGATTGGAATAGCTATTGTTATGGCTGGGAAATGATGCCATTTACATAATGACTGACTGATCCCAGTATTCATGGATTTACTCATAATTTTATTGCTCTTACTCTTATTTCTGTTGAAAAGATGTCTCCCCTTTTATTTTCCTCCTTGGCTGTTCTTTATCCATGCCATGAAAGGCAGAAGAATTCCAGTGATCTCTCCAGCAGGCTGGAGACGGGTGTGAAGAGGCTTCCCTAAGTGCTTTACTCCAAGACAAAGCACTCGCCGCTGGCCGAGCTGCAGCAGGACCCAGCCACGGTGCCTGCCCGTCAGCCTGCCCTGCCTGACACACTGGGCCTCCCTCTGGCCCAAAACACACAGAAACAAAGCTCAGAATAGGCAAAAGCTCTAATAAAGTTATTGTGTATAGGAAGGAATCACCGGATTTCATTCCTAGGACTGGAGAACATAATTGGGAGTCAGGGTGTGGTGGCAGGAGCGAACCGAAACTGCTGTAAGCTGCATCGCTGGAAGCTTCTCCTGGTCTGCGGATGATTCCTCAGGAGTTTCCCAACAGCTGCGTGCAGCAAGCATCTCTCCTGAGTGAGCACACATTCCTTCCCCGGCCCCGCAGTTATCACGCAGCACATCAGTGTAGCGCAGGCAGAAACACAGGATGACTTGTACTCCGTGGGAGAGGAGGGTGTCTGCACGCCGGGGACGCTCCTGCTCCTCCGAGACACCTCGCTCCCCTCTGCCCCTCACCCCTCTGTGTGCCTGCAGCAGCCACCCGTGCCCAGGAGCTTTGCTCCGCACACACTTCCCTCTGTCTTGTTATTTTTCCCGTTTGTCTTCAGGAAATGAGGGCACTAGATAAACTAAGACAGGACCAAGTAATTGTTCTGAGACTTTAAAGAATTAAATTAAGCTTTCCCTCGTGTTTTCATTCAGTTACTTGAACTCATAAGCTTCCTAGGTCTGTCTCATCAGTACAAAGAAATAGGGAAATCTTATGGAAATGAGGGTTCCAAGGTTTGCATCTCCATAATTTGCAGTTCTTTAATAAATGAAGTGTTTCCAGGGTGTTTTCTGCTGGGGAGCTGTTAATCACAACCTGCCTCTCCTATGCTGCCTTCCAGACTCATCCCAACTTGTAGGTCGACAAACAACATCACGGCGTCCCAGCAGCTGAGGCTGTACCCCCCAGGAGTTTTCCAGAGGCATATTCATAATTTCTGGATCATTAGAGTCTTTCTGGTCATGTCATTAGGTCTCTTTCACCTCTCAGGAATTCAGGACAGCTCCTTTGTGAAAGTGCACGCTTTGGACCTGCTGGACGTGCTGGGAAGGGTGGGGAGGTCTTTGATATGAGCCCAGGGAAACTGGAGGAGCAGCTAGATGTCAGTAGCAGTTCACAAGAGGAGGAACCAGTCCACAGCTGGTGGGAATCAGCTGGGGCTGCCAGGAGAGATTGAGAAGCTTTTCTGTACCATAGGTAGCCAAAAGTTTCCAGAAGACTAGAAACTGGAAGAGTCTCAGTGCTGTGTCTTTGTATTTTTAGAAATAGGAGTCTGAGGACTCATGGATTGGGAAGGGTTGAGGCCAAAAAGGGCAGCAGTTGTTTATCTCACTGTCTTTGCACTAAAAAAGGCAGGACAAGACAATGGGAGTTGAAAGGGAAAAATTTGCTTTCCAACTTCTCAGCCAGAGCTCTGAGAACAACTGGGATATCCACTGGAGTCCAACACAATGAAATTTGCCATTATAGCCACAATTTGTATATCTTTTGTGAAGCACTGGCCAGACATGGCTACTGAAGGAATTCTGCATCAAGTGTGGAACTTCCTGTAGGGCTGGAACTGAACTTTAAATAAGGCTTAATTTAGTCTTGGTTTAAAAACTTCTACCTTTGGCCACTCTTCGGAGTCATTGCAGGTGTTCCAGAGCTGCATTATCTTGTCTTGCCCATAGATATTATTAAACTTAGTGTCTGGTAGATGAAATAAAGAAATTTCACAGTGACATCTCTCTATGGCCTCTCACAAAGGGAGAAGGACACCTTTCACCTGCTCCCTGAGATATTAGTGGTTGAACTTCTTCAGGCACCTGCTACCATGTTAAGTCTATTTCCATATCATCAGAGAAATTGGTGTCTCTATAAAAGAACTGGCAATAGAAAGTGTGCCACGCTATACTGTATGTCCAGTCCTGAAGTGGTTTTATCTTTGGACCTGTTCTCCTCCTGCCCTGAGTCTGGCTGTTCCATAACCTCCAGCCTTTGATGGAAAAGGAATAAGCAGGAGTTTGCTTTACTGGGTCATCTTGCAGTGAATGTGACTGTAAGAGCTACACCACTGTCAAAACCACCACTGCTTGGCTTTCTGGACCAACAATTTAATCCTCAAAACACCCTCATAGTACTTTGAACTGCCAACTGTCCAAACCCAGAGTGACTCTGCCAGCTCACCGTGGCCCACGGCGGCTCTGGCAGGTCAGCACCAGGACAAAACCAGCTCAGCAGCAGCAATGTGGCAAGGCCAGGGAGGGACTGGCCTGCCTTGTCTGACAGCTGGGTGGCTCTGGGTGTCCAAAGGCCCTACCTGGCTTTTTTCTCCATTCTATTCTCTGTTAAGCTGCACTTTTTCAGTTCCCAGCCTGCCCTCTGCAGCTTCCCAGACAAGGTGTGTTTAACGCAAAGATGATCTTTCAACCACTCCTGATGTTCAGGTTGAAACTCTTGGTAATCAGAAGATGACCAGTAAATGACTCAATGACTGTGTGAAAAGAGAGGAGATAAACCTTTTGCCTCCAGTCCTTTTCCCAGTGTGAAGATTCCCATAAAATGAAAGGGATAGGGTTGAAAGGGATAGGGTATGTCAGCAGAAATTGAATGAGTTGTGGAGACCAAGATTTCATCCTCAACAGTTCTCAGGCTGGGGGATGGAGCATGAGAGGGCTCAGCCAAGATGTGTCATCACTAGATTGGGACCACATCAATGTCCAGATGTTCCATCACTGACTTTCAAAACTCTTCTAATACTGTGTTTCAACCCAATGCTTGTGGGCCTCTGCCTGACCTGCCTGTCCATGGGGGTCTGGGCAGGTGTCGCACAGGAATGGGCAACACCTGCCTCAGGCTATGACAACAGGGAGGAGCTGGACAAGACCTGCCAGCTCAGCAAGGCCACTCTCTCCTGCTGGCAAAGCAGTTTTGTTCCCAGTGCAGGATGATCCTGACCGGTTTAGGTGCCCCTTGTTCATGGATCAGCACCTGGGGTTTGAAAGGATCTCAGTTTCAGACACAGGTTCTTGATTGCATTAGGCAGAAGCAAAGTTTTATTAGAGACACTTTTCACCAGCAGGTACATAAGTGATCATAGCCCTGGCTGACTACAGCAATAGTCGTGGTGCTGGGCCACACACAGCAACACAGACTGAAAAGCAAATAGCAAAATAAAGCAGAATGTGGCCCAATGCTCTGCTCATCCCTCTGACACATTGCTTAGCATGGCTGAGCAACACAGATGAGCACGCTCCGTGCTCTCTGCAGACACATGCAGTAAATATTCTCTCTCTTCATCCATAGATCTGCTTCAGGCTTCTCTTCTTGGATATTCTCATTTCTCTGTTTAATCACAAATCCTTCTGCAAGGCACTGGAGAGATCAAAGGAAGCATTACTGTGTTTATAGCAAAAATAGATTCTTTCCCACACTGTCATTCTCTACACGTGATCGTTTCACAAGCCAATTCAATTAGAATTTCAGATAAATACTGCCCCTTCCTGGGAAGATCTGATGGCTCCTGCCAGCCTGGCAGATGGATCTGTCACTGGCTGCAGCACAGACTGCATCAAAATGCCAAAAGGTAGAAGCTGCAGACACTGCTCCAGCAGTGATCTGGATGAGGGAATGGCATTGGGGCTCATGTCAGATCAATGCCCCTGCTCACGTCATTCTCCTGGACCAACTGTCACTGTATTTCCTTCCTTCCTTTTCAGTTTGGCTGGAAGGTTCCCCTTGAATTAGGACTAGCAGTTATCTGCCAGTATTCCCATGATTCCTGATTTGTTGGTTTTTTTCCCCTGATTTCTGAGTACTTTTCTTTCCTCTGCTCTTTCCTTTGTCCCACATTTCACATCAGTACTTTCTCCATGTTCTCCGTGGCTTGCCTGCCTGCTCGCTCTGTCCCTCTCCCTTCTATCCCTCTTCCCTTTGGCAATTCTCATACATCCCAGCACAGTCCCAGCTCCCGAAAGCTCTCCTCTCAGCCACTCCTCCGTGGCTCCTGTCCTGTATTTCCCAGGGGCCCCACAATAAAACTTTCAAGTAGCACCTGTAAGCTACATGGGAAAGATCTTTCTTCTAGCTCATCAGAGTTGCATTAGAGCTCCAAAGAATGTGGAAATGTTTAGAGTGGAACAGTTCTTACCTTGGATCTCCGCAGCTGCACAGGTTGGGATCTGGGCAGACGAAGTGTAAGTGTGGCTTGTCCTAATGATGCCTCCTCCTCCTATCCCACTGCTTCTTGCAACTCCTCCTCCTAAACCTGAAGACTGACCAATTCCTCCTTGCTGACTGAGGAGATAAGAAAATAACATTTTAGTGAGGGAAATGACAGATAAACTAGAATTAGAGATTTTCAGTGTCCCTGCTGCTCTCAGTCTGCTTCCCTTTTTGGCAGAAAATTGGCAAAATGTTCCAGTGACCATTCTCCTTGTGGCAGCAATTGGCACAGAGGAGGAAGCAGGTCACCACCATGACACCAGGCAGACCAAATGGGTCAGTAGGAGCTCTGCAGGTCCTTCACTTTGCTCTTGTGTTGAAATAGCCAGGACATGGGTATTTTATGATATATTTTTGGTGTGTCTCAAGCCCACTTACATAAGGTCCTGTTGGCCGCCCTCCAGCAGGCAGCGGTACGTGTGGATCTCCTGCTCCAGGCGGCACTTCACATCCAGCAGGATCTTGTACTCTTGGTTCTGGCACTCCATCTCTGCCCGCAGGTCAGCCAGCTGCTGCTCCACGCAGGTGATCTGGCTCTGCAGCTCAGCAAGGTGGTTGTTGTAGCGACACTCTGTCTCCGCCAGCGAGGACTCCAGATTGTCCCTCTGAGGAGTGACATGGGACATAAGACAAATACAGGCAGAAGAAACACTGCATTTAGCTATGACCTCTGTGAGATGGATGAGGTTTGCACCAGCTCATCACTCACCTGGCTGAGCTGAGCTTGGAGATCGATTTCCAGGGCTTGCAATTGGCGTCTCAGTTCAGTCACCTGGTTGTTGCACGTCTCCACCTCCTGACCACTTGTAATAACCTCCCGATTCACCTCCTCAATCTGAAATCAACAACCAGGATAAAGAGCTTCAGGGAATGTGCAGTATAAGTTGGATCAAGTATTAAGGAAAGAGCAAAGAAGTTATGAAATGAGAAAGGTTTGGGTGAAAATTGTCATCCTAATGGTAGTGTAAACCTGGCTGATTATTCCTCTTCTCTTCTAATAGTGCTGCTTCCAGTTCTTCTGATCACTTACTGCTTTATAGAGAATTCACTACCTCAAGTCCCACCAACATGCAGTGCTTCCTTCAGGACATGACAACGACACAGGGTGGCAGTGTCCCTCCCTTGTGTCACTTGGTCAGTGTGAACCAATGCTAAATGTTCTCACAGTCTTTTGTGTGTTTTTTACACGCAACAAATCCCCGTGGGATGATTGCCTGGGTGTTAGCCAGGGAAAGTCAGAGCTGTGGGAATTTACTCACCTTGCACTCATACCAATCCTCAACTTCTTTGCGGTTGCGTTCAATCAGCGTCTCATACTGGCACCTCATCTCCTCCAGGATCTTCCTTAGGTCTGGGCCAGGACAGGCATTGACCTCCACGCTCACATCTCCAGTCGATTGCTTCCTCAGACAGCACATTTCCTGGAAACACCATCCAGATCAGGACAGGTTTAAAATGAAGCAAAGAACTGAGGGAGCCAAGTTCCCTCACAGGGAGCAGAGCCCTGCAGAGCCCCTCTCTGATGGAGCTCCACAATTCCTGGGTCACACGATGGTCTGCACCAACCACTACGCTCTGCAGCAGCACCCCAGCGTGATCCCACAGGAGCAAATGCTTTGTATAGGAGAGGGCAGGACCTACCTCCTCATGGTTCTTCTTCAGGCAGCAGAGCTCCTCCCGCAGCGACTCCAGCTGTGCCTCCAGGTCAGACCTGCACAGCGTCAGCTGGTCCAGCACCTGGCGCAGCCCGTTGATGTCGGCCTCCACGCTCTGGCGCAGGGCCAGCTCCGTCTCGTACCTGTGAGGGAGGAAACAAGAAAGAAAGAGCAGTCAGTGTCTGACACCACCAGCATTTCTGAGCTCTGACAGGAAAAACCAAAACCTTCCCCTCTGAAAGACAGAACATGCTGGAACAGCAGCTCAGCTGAACCCTCACTGCTCCCAGTCTGCACATCCCTTCTGCTTCCTTTAATCTCTACTCAAACCAGCTTGGCATCCCAAATTTCCCCTCCGGGAACTGCCCCTAATGAGGGCAGCTCTAGAAACAATGCACGAGAGAATTCTTCTGCACAGCTTCCAGCCTGCCCTAGGTTACAGGAGATCGGCTGAGAGCCCCGAGGGCAGTGACAGAGGAGGGGACAGCCCTGGGTACTCACTTCACTCGGAAGTCGTCAGCTGTCATCCTGCTGTTATCGATGTTCAGAATGATCTTGTTGTTGTCTATGGTTGCACAGACAATCTGGAAAAAGAACATTTTTTCCTGGTCTCTGCTCCACGTCCTTGGGCTCAAGGCACCCTCAAACCCTCTTTCTCCCTCTCTTTTTTTTTTTTTAATCCTGGGTATTAGGAATGGGGACCTGAGAGGTGCAGCACTCACAGGGATGTTCAGGAAAGGGCAGTGAAGACATTAAAGTAACAAAATTTGTGGTTGAGGTGCAGAGAGTCTGGGAGGTGTAATTACTGTCCAGCACCTGCTACAATCTGCCTCAGCCTCTTAAATGTAAATCTTATGAGATTTTAAGTTTTATTTCAAGAATTAATGATGAGCCTATTTTATTTGGACCCTTTCCTGGATTCTTCTCTCTTTATTCTTTATGCATTGACTTCCTAAATTTTTGCAAAACACTTTGCAAATGTTTTGAATTTTAAATTGCCCATTCTAAATGTGTTATGGCAATGTTCTCTTTTTTCTTAGTTTTAATCAGATGTCCTATATTTCCCAATTCTACATGAATGAGTGAACTAATAAGAAAAAGAAAGTTTAACTGGAATTCTGCAGGACTATAATATAAATTCAGGCAAATTAATGTGATCCATTATTTGTTTATCTTTTAATTCTTTTCTTGGCATATATTTATTTCACCACCTTGACACAAACTAAATTCAAAAAGACTGCTGAGCCCATCCAGATGCATTCCATGAAGTAACATTTTCCCCTTCAATATTTCTGATGAATAACAGCAACAGAAAGAGCCCAAAGCCTCCAGTTTTACCTCTGGGCTCTGGGCTTTCCACAGGTACATGTTGTAATAGCTGTTTGCAAAAAGCATTTTACAACAATTTGTTACTCCTGATAATGGACCAAGTTATGAACCAGCAGCAGAGAGAGCTTTGCAAGGGAGAAAGCAGCTGAGAGGGGGTGTTACCTGGTTCTGAAGATCTTCTATTTCTTTGTAATAGCAGCTGTAGTCCCGTGGCTCACAAAAAGGGCCCTGCTTGGCGTACCACTCCCTGATCCTGCACTCCAGGTCAGCATTCTCTTGTTCCAGGCACCTCACCTTGTCCAGGTAAGAAGCCAGGCGGTCATTCAGGTTTTGCATGGTGACCTTCTCATCACCAGAAAGAAGAATACCATCACCAGCAAAACCACCTCCACCAAGACCCATACCCATGCCACCTCCCATGCCACCGCCAAAGCGAGCGCTGCCACCACTGAATCCCATGCCTGGACATCCTCCGAGGACGGCGGCTCCTAAGCCACCCCCATAGTTTCCACCGACCAAACTGCCAGTGCTCAGTCCTCCTCCGTAATTCACACCACCACAGAAGCTTCTCCCAGAAAACCCTCGGCCACCGCCGAGGCCGCAGGTCGTGTATCTTCCAGAGGAGACCGAGGAGATCCGCGCTCCGCCACCACCACCACCGCCACCAATCACACAGCTGCCACCACTGGTCCTGCCCCTGAGAGAGCCAGTTGTCTGCTTAATACTACAGCTCATGGTGAGGCCCAGCTGCAGCGCCAACCCACAGCCCAAAGCAAGATGCAGAGCGTGATACTGAGTCCGACTGCAGGCTGGCGGCTGCTGCAGGTCTCCATTTATACCTTCCAAAGGGGGTGTCACCTGTGGGGTGTTTCTTCTTCCCACGGGGCTGGCTAGTCTGGCTGTTTATGCCAAGATTAAATAGCCCATAGGCAGTTTCCCTCTAGAAATCCCAGTTCACAAGGAAGATACTTTACATGTCAGCAGCTTATTCCAAAAAGTAAAATAGTGTTTTATGAGTCATCAGCTTTTTGTATGATGCAAACTTTGCAACAAGTCAAGAAAAAAAGTTGCCCTAGATTATGTACAAAGAAGCAACATTGGTATTTATAACATCAAAGTGCCTTTTATCTTTTATTAATTTGTATTTATTTTATTCTTAGTCCAATAATCACTTTTATATCACATGCTATGGTAGAGCTCATGAAACAAAAACTGGAAAACTAATAGAATTTCTCACCTCTGAAAAGTGTGAACAGTTATGACTGTAGTAGAGAACAGACAGGGGACACTGTGATGTGGATGTTGGTCACCTGGCACAGCTCTAATACCTGCTTTACTGTGAGATTTCCAAAATCACTGAGGTAAATCCCCCATCGATTTAGTTCCCTATTTATGGCTTAAATTTCTTTAGTCATGCAAACACAAGAAGTCAAGTTGTTTGCACTACGAAGCTCAGGCCTGTTCAGTGTCCCCTGTGTGTGGGAGACACACGGGTTGATGTCAACTGCAGTGTATGAAGGACCTTGCTGAAGTTATTTTTCAATTGCTTTAATTGCTGTCCATGCTTTCTCAGTTTGTGGTGATGATAGATAAAGACAGAGATGACAGGAAAGGGAGTATCCACAGGCGACAGATCAAGATCCCTGGACTCAGATGCAACCCCACAGGTCTTTGCCATTATGAAGATTGTGCTGCACACTGAATAAGAAGGAGAAAAGCTTTCTGCATTTCTTATGCAGTTTGTCAGAGCAGTAGCAGGTGTCAGCACAGCCTGGCTGGTCAGAGGAGCACAACCTCCCAACCAGGCAGGCAATGGCCAAGGGAGAATTCCAACAACTGGCTCCACCAGTGCCAGCGTCCTTTTCCAGTCGACTCTGTAATGAGAGGATATTCTGCTCTCCGGGGGACGACGGCTTCTGTTCCCTACAGCGTGGAATTTCCATGCAACTCTTACTCACAAAGCAGCTTTTGACTCGAGGATGTCCATATGTACAGGAGCAGTTGTGATAGATCCCTGTTGGCAGTGAGGGTGGCACTGAAGGAGCTCTGAGAGTAGCGTCACCTCTGGGAGGAAAACCAGAGAAAACCAGCACTCGTACCCTCAGCCACTTTTACTGGTGGGGAGTTGGTGACTGCTGTCACCATGGTAGGAGAGTGTCCCCAAGCATGTTTGGATAGGATTGTCTTCACACCAGCATGAGCTAAAGCTCTCCACTCTCCAGTGGGATAATTTATTTCTTTACTTAGATCAAAAACGATAAAAAGCCGCCTACCCAAGGCTGGCGGCATCCAGGAATATTCATTATTCATATGGTGCAGGGAAATAACTTGCTTAAGGACAGAGCTGAAGTCTGTCAGAGCTCGGATTCCTCGCTGAGACTGAAGTGCCTGAAATACAAGTCCATCCTCCCCCAAGACACAGCCCCTGCGCTCCCCACACAGCCTAGACTCACAGTTGGGAAAATCATGAGCAAAAAGGAGGAGAGGGAGCAAATCTGGCTTTCATCTGTCATTTTGAGGAATATAATTGAAGACAGGGTGTGGCTGTTGGAGCCAACAGAAATTAATATAATGCTTGCTTGGAGCTTCGCTTCTGCTGGGGAAGTTTTCAGGAGTTACCCAAGAGCAACCTGCAGAGATGGAGATGGGGATGCCTTTCTTTCCTTTGCAGAGTGTTGAGTTTAGGAGGAGACACTGCAGATGTTGGGCATTTCTCTACAGGTGGGCATGGAGCACCCACTCCTGCTTCCTTCAGCACTTCTCTGATGGGAAGAAGAAACAGGCCTTGCTCCACAAAGCAAACAGCAGCAGCACTGTACAATCGTTCACTCATGTCCTGGTGGGATGGTCCAAAGACTCTCAAATCCCAGTTCAACAGTGAAGATTGGACATGACCATAAAATTCTTCCGAAGAACTCATATTTGGGATGCAGTTGCATTCTTTCGAGTTTTTCTGGGTTCCTGCCAATTTCACTGGGACACAGAACATGTGTTTGATATAGCAAATGCACCCAGAACCAGTGCCTGGCTAACCTGGCTGTATCTTAAAAACAAACTGTGGTGCTGTCTCTCCTCATGGCCTGTCAGGGCTGTGGGGCTCGGCACTGAGACAAGCACAGGCTGTGTTCCCTCAGTACCGGCTTTTTTTCCCCCACTAAACTGATTTCTTTACCTCCACTTTTGTTATTATTATATTCCTGTAGCCTTGGGACACAGCCTTTGGGCAGAACACAGGGAAAGGACTGTGCAAGTCTAAGACATAAACGTTTCCCAAAAGGATTTGCAGCCTCAGTGTAGGACTGGAGGAAACAATTGGTTTGGGGTGCAGGAAGCCACAACAGGCCCTTGGCCAGGACAACCAGCAGTGGTCGCACAACATCAGTGCCAGTGCTGCTGAGTCTTGTGGGTCTGATGGATGAGAAGAGAGAGTGAAAGGGGAGGAAGAGGGGATAAGGGTGAATATTGGTGCACAGGGGTGGAGGAAGCAGGAGGATGCCACATTCCCAAGGGGTGCTGTGGGCAGGACAGTCTGGTCCTGTGGAAGCTGTGGCTGTCGCTGTGCCCAGCCTGGCTCCACATGCTCACCTTGCTTTTCTTATCAAAGCTGATAATGTTTTCTTGTGTTAACTACAAGAAAGGTGTGTCTGGTTCCACAGAACTTTGCTTTCATAAGCATTGCTTCAGTGATGTTTGTGCAACCACACTGGAATATGATTTTATCTTGTCACTTGTAATTACCATTAATAATTTGCATAATGGCCATTAGGCATCACTTACTAAACAGTCCTTTGATGTGATACTGAGCCGGCTCCAGGCTCCATACTCCCATCTTTCAAATGCAGACCACAACTTTTTCCTGGCTAGTGACTCATTGGTTTATACCACCATGTTTAGCCAAATCCTGTAAGGCAACTGAAATAATTACCACAGTGGGTTTGGTAACAGCACAGGCTTAAATACACCTTGGAGACTGAGAGAGTGACTCTGCTCCAGCTTCTTTCTTGCTGAGTGTTCACATCTGCAGACTCTGAGCATTTGCAGTGCTGAAGAAGTTCAGCAGGACATGGAGGTGGACACAACCAGGTTTCTTCCTACCAAAGTTCAGTCTCCCCTGATTCACTTGATGAACAGTGTGAGATTCTTCCAGGACCTACCAGGTGCTGACAGTGCAGTCAGGCCTCCAGCATGTGCATCTCTGGTGGCACTGCAGGCTATCACAGCAGAGGAGAATCCTGGAGAATTGCATAGATGGGAATAGTGATGGGTGATGAAACTACAGCAATTCCACTCTGCATGGAGAGCTGAGCACAGAGCAGGTTGGGAGGGAAATCAAGGCTTCAGCCTGTGGTCTCTGCTGCAGAGCCACAGGATCAGGTCACAGCCTGACAACCTGGAGTGTTCAGGTGCTTCCTGCACTCAGCCACCATCCAGTGGTGCAACTGAGCCAGGCAGGCAAAGGTGCAGAGCAGCCAGAACTCCTCAGACTTCTTTTATCTTATCATACTTGTACTAAAAAGTCTCTTAATTCCAATACACTTTCAATATGTGGCTCATACTGGCAGTTTAGATTATATTATTCACTGTACTGAGCTGAGAAATCTCCGATTGGGTTACAGCAGCAGTTTGCTCATCTCTTCTAATTCTTTATAAATGTTATACAAGCCAACAAACAAAAACCTAAACCCAACAAATAGTTACTGTGAGTGTTACACTTTACCTGTCTGAGTACTGTTTAAAAAAGACTTTTGTAGAGAAATTACAGTTTAGGCATCACACCAGAGTATGGCCTGCTTTTCCAAATGCACCGTGCCTGTAATCAGAGATAATTGCCTGTGCCATGCACTCTGGAACTTGTGGCTGATTTCCAGCATTGGTAATTTACAAAACTAGTTGTTTTCTTCCCATTTCTTCACTGATCCCTTAAACCTCTGGTGTGTTAATTCCTCAGGGATTTTTCCTGATGGTGGTGTAATTATCATGTTCCTGCTCTCTTACAACACAGACACATCTGCTGGAGCTGTCACAGTGCATTTCACTGTCTGCTTACCAGCCCGAGTGCTGACATCACCCCTGCCACTCTCGGGGACACCCACCCTTGCTCTTTGTATCCTTGGGTTCCTATCCCCATCTTGTACCTTCAGTCCAAGTCCCTCTGTCTTGGAGATCCTCATTTGTTCTTGTTTTACAAGATTTGCATGTTACAAGGGGACAGCACGAGTTCCTATGAGCTGCACAATCCGTGAGCTGCTGTGCAGTGTGGGTCCCAGGTCACTCCTGTTCTCTTGTTCCATGCACTGTGTCCTCCCCATTTCTTTTATCTTCCCTTCCCTGTCTCTTCCTGTGCTGTCTCCACAGCTGTCACCATTTCCCATTACTGTCCAGGTTATAAACACTGGGCAGGGAAGGCAGCATTGAATTTCTGCACGCTTGCAATGCACTGACCTCAGAGGTGCCGTGTCAGCACCGAGGTGGGTTAAATCGCCCCCAAATGCTCAGTGTAATTAGTGCTGCAGGAATGGGAGATGCAGAACTGAGCAGCGAAAGTAACACAGAGCTTGTCTAGGAGCTCATTAGAGCAATTATTTCACAGGGCTAACAAGTGTCCTGGACAGAGCCCAGGAAGAGGCCATTCCAGAACCATCTGAGCTGTTTCTCTCTTTAGAAACAGGCACTAATTCAGACTCATCATATCCCCCAAAGCCTTATTGCTGGAAGCCTTCATGTCAGGCCTCTGTCAGATCAGTCATCAAACCCCATCCAACATTTCATGAGAGAAAGGCTGCCAGAGCCCCACAACAAAGAGCAAGGGTTGTGCCACCACTCCCAGCCCATCTGACCCCTTGCTGCTGCCAGCGAGGAGGGACAGGCTGGATCCTGAGCCTTGGCTTGCACACACAGCAAAATGCAGTCGTGTTCCTAAATGCATTTGTCATTCCTTTCTCTGCGCTAATAAAACACCAGCAGCTTTTTTTTTTCTGTTTATTGTGTCTCACTTTTAAAAAAATTCTCTCCCACATATTAATTTGTCTCACCCTTTTATCTTCCCACATGTTGCCAGCTGGTTCTTCCTGTTTGCCTTTTTTACAGATGCATTTAGAGGTTCTTTATTTAGTGTTTTCTCTGGGAATTGTTTTCATCCACCAGAAGGGTGGAGAGTCCAGCAGAGCCTGGCTTTCAAAATTCCTGCTTTGGTATTATTTGTGAAAACTTGTTCTTGATTTTATCCTGTTAGTGCGCATCTGTAATAACTCACAGCTGCTGTGTATTACATTATACTATGTGATCTTTTATTTTATATTATATTATGTTATATTGTATTATGTTAGCATATGCCTGCTTTAGTGAAGACTCCCTTTTCTTTCCAAGGTCTCTCTCAGTAGCAGACTGTCAGTCAGACAGCCCTGAGACTCCTTCCCTGACCTCTGCCCAGCCTCCCTGGGTGTTTCTCTCCTCACCACCTTCTGCTTCGTGTCTTGGCTCATGCTTCCTCCTCTGGTAGCAAATATCCCTTTCTACAACATCAGCTGGTCTTTTTCCTCCACCCTCCATCCCCATCCTCAGCCTCTGAGCTCAGCTGGAGCACTGATGGGAACATGGCTTGTTTTCCTTTTTCCCTGTAGTGATTGCTGTGTGGATGGAGACTGAAGGTGATTCATAATATATCTTTTTAAAATATTTGTATATTGATTTACTTGCAGAAATTATTTCTCAGGTTCAAGGCTGTGTCAGCAGGAGCAAAGTTTTATTGAAGACAAGCCTTGGTCACTGTTAGAGAACGGCCACAACCCAGGGGAGCCTGAGTGAGGGGCAGTGGTGGGGTCAGAGCGGGGTGGCCAGGAGGTGCTGTCCTGCAGAGTCCCTCTGACTGCTGCTGGAGCACAACTGAGAACTCCCAGGTTATTTTTGCCTTGTTTCTCCAAAAGACTTTTTCTTCAGAGAGCTCTTCAGGGGATGTGCAGTGAGACTGGTGGGGACTCTCTGGTCTGCAGTGACCTGAAGGAGAGTGGGAAGAATCATTTTTTCAGGGGGATCTGCCTTTCTTACACCCCTTTGGTTTTGTACTGAACTTCATTTTTCCCTCTTCTCCCCACCTTTGCTGAATTTTATCCTTATTGAAAGACATGACTGACTGATTCCCCTGCAAGTTCCTCATTCCCATGTTGTGCTGAAAATCTTGTTTAAGCGCACATTTACTGCTGGGCACCTCCCAGTGTCAAACATGATGTCTGCACAGAGGTTTATAAATAAATATCCCACAGCTGTATCCCTTATCACTGCTTCCCACCACAGCCCAGTTAATCCCAGTGCCCTACCACCAACAGTCACAGCTGTGATCCTGAGTGTCTGACTCCAGCCCAGCCTCTCTACAGGAAAAAGCCCTTCCAGCCTCTCTTCATCATCCAGAAAAGCCTGGAGACTTCTCATCCTCCTGTTCCTCAGGTACACAGCACTAAAGAAGCATTTCATGGTCCCACCTCGCTGGAGGTCCCCTCACCTGACAGACCCTGGCCCGTGCAGGGCTCAGGGCAGGCAGGGCTGGCACAGGCTGGCTTTCAGCCCCGTGCTTCTCCCAGCTGATGTGGCACCGACTCCTCTTCCTGCCGATCCTCTGTGGAAAAAGACAGCTCTGGACACCCAGGCCCCCGACATTGCCACCCTGGAGAGCTCCCCTGCCCTCCTCACTGGCTTCAGCTCCGTCCCTTCAGTCACAGCCGCCGTTCCCCCTCCCAGCCCCGAGGGTCCGCTGCAGCCACCATCCACCTCCGTCCCGCCTGGCTTTTGGCACATGGTGCTTTTCCATCTGACACTCAGGATTAACCCGAGCAAGCACTAACAGTGCCCCTTCAGCCCTTGCAATAGGCGTTTTGAAACAAAAACTGAATTTTCATGTAAATAATTTAGGATTGGAGAGTCCAGGGGAGCCCACATCAGGGCACCTCCATTCCAAAGCCTCCACTTCCAACAAAACAAAAGGAGTAGGTGGGTGCTCAGGGCAGTTTTGTGTGTGTGCAGCCATGTCTGGAATTAACAGTCTGGCTGTTTCAAAACCTCAGTCAATGGAAGGCAGGGCAGAGCCAACTGCTTTGCATACAAATTAAATTTTCCAAAACTTTAATTAAAATTGTTGTGTGAAACTGAAAATGTTTAGATAATTCATTGTTTCAGTTAATTTAGCTGCTAGTCCCTAATCCTGTCTCATTTTGGCAAGCCAATAAAACTCAGTTACATGACTGTTTGCCCTGCTCCAGGTGAAGTTGCCCTTAAAGAGCTGCTGAACTGTGCCAGGGGCTGGGACAGCTCTGGGGGCTCTCCCAGCCCGTTCCCTGGCCCAAGATAGGTCATTGGTGTGCTCCCTGGGCATTTATCAGAGCCAAATCCTCAGATGCCACATGGTTTTCTAATCAGCCCTGTCTGGTGGCAGGTCAGCACTGGTTCCTCACCACAGTTTTGCTTTTCCTACCAGGATCACAAATTTTCATATCCCTGTAAAGCAAAGCACAGAGATTTTAGGGTGCCCAGCCTTGTTTGCGTACATGATGTCGTGTTGGCCACCCTCCAGCAGGCAGTGGTAGGTCTGGATCTCCTGCTCCAAGCGACACTTGACATCCAGGAGGGTCTTGTATTCCTGGTTCTGGCACTCCATTTCCGCTCGGATCTCAGCCAGCCGCTGCTCCACGCAGGAGATCTGGTTCTGCAGCTCAGCCAGGTATTTGTTGTAGCGACATTCGGTCTCCGTCAAAGAGGATTCCAGGTTTTCTTTCTGATAATAGAACAAACACACAGGCACCTGGGTTTGACACAGGTACAACCCTGGTTGTGAGAGCTGGAGCTGTGAATCCTTGTGGCATCACCTACCATAGTGAGCTGGGCTTGTACGTTGATTTCCAGGGCCTGCAGCTGACGTCTCAGCTCAGTGACCTGCTTGTTGCTTGACTCGATCTCCTGGCTGCTTGTGACGACCTCCAGATTGACCTCCTCCACCTGCAAGGTCAGAAAAGAACAGCCCTTTCCTCACCTCCCCACTGCATCTCATGGTGTCCAGGACCTCCCCACACCCTGCAGTGCCCTGAGCATGTCCAAGTTCTGTACTGCCCTGTTTATTCCATTCTGACCCTGTGACACCATGTGGTGGCCCCTCCGCCATGGACAGAACACAGAAATCGGGCAGTACAGTTAGGTCTGAGCACATCTGTGACACACTTGCTGGTATTAGGACACTTCCTAATCCCTCCTTTTTCCCTTTCCCCCTCGGGGCAGAGCTGGGTGCAGCTCTGCTGGGACGTGGTACCTTGCAGGCGTACCACTGCTCCGTCTCTTTGCGGTTGCGCTCCATCAGCGTCTCGTACTGGCACCGCAGATCCTCCAGGATCTTCCTCAGGTCTGGGCCAGGGCAGGCATTGACCTCCACACTCACATCCCCAGTGGCCTGTTTCCTCAGACAGCTCATTTCCTGCAGGAAATAAGTGACTGTATCAGTAATATCCACCCACCCTTGGGTGGACTTTCCTTCTTCTTCTTCTTTATTCCCTGAGAGAGCTGACCTCCTCGTGGTTGGTCTTTAGGCAGCACATCTCCTCTGTCAGAGCCTCACACTGCAGCTGCAGGTCGGTCTTGCAGCTGGCCAGCTGGTCCAGGACGGGCCGGAGGTTGCAGATGTCAGCATCCACGTTCTGCCGGAGACCACACTCCGTCTCATACCTTCAACCACAGGCAGCAAACAAAGGTCAAACAAAAGCAGGGCAAGGCCTTCAGTTGAGGTTGGGGGGAAAAATTTAGGATCAAGTACTTTTGCTTCAGACATGCAGTACTATGGACATTGCCAGTGGTATCAGAGGTCTGTTTTACTCTGCAGTGTGACAGACAGAGGGTTGGGATCTCCCCATCACCACCCTTCACCTGCCCTTCCATGGGCCAGCAGGGGACTATAACTCACTTCACTCTGAAGTCATCAGCAGTCATCCTGTTGTTATCAATGTTCAGAAGGATTTTGTTAGTCTCCATGGCTGCACACAGGATCTGGAAATGAAATTGCAAGAAGAATATGTGGCCTTGCAGCTTCCTCTGTCTTTGTAAGACCCCAGAGGAAACACCTACCTGGGGTATTTTATAATTATTCCGTATATTTGGTTATTAATCAGTTATATGGCATCACAGCAGGGAAACCCATGTGCCACCTTGGGTGGACCCAGCCTTGCTGAAGCATCAGTGCTCAGTAAATGCAGAATCCCCCTCCCACAGACCATCATTTCATATAAAACATTGCTTCAGCTGCCCCTCCAGAGCCACTGCCTCTACTCTTTGACAGGGCTTTATGCACATGTGAAAGCAGAGCCCAAAGAAATATTAGGATTTTCTTGACAAACAAGGGCGTACCTGGTTCTGAAGGTCTTCGATCTCCTTGTGGTAGCAGCTGTAGTCCCGTGGCTCGCAGCTGGGCCCTACCTTGGCATACCACTCCCTGATCTTGCACTCCAGGTCGGCATTGTCCCCCTCCAGGAGCCGCACCTTGTCCAGGTACGAGGCCAAGCGGTCGTTGAGGTTCTGCATGGTCGCCTTCTCGTTGTTAGCAAACAGGATCCCATCCCCACAGCCAGCACCAGCCCTGGGGAAGCCACCAGTGCCTCGAGTGCAGATGCCTCCACCGCTGAATCCCAGGACAGAACAAGCCCTCTGGGTGGCTCCGAAGCTCCCACCAGCTGCACTGCCGGCGCTCAGCTGCTTCCCGAGTAATCCTTCGCTTACACTGCCACCAGAGAAGCTGCCAACCACAGCACCCAACTCATAGGCAGCGTGTCTCCCCGAGGAGGCAGAGGAGACCCTCCTGCCGGTGCCAGCCGCGTTGCTGCCCGTGCTGCCCCTGCCCTGGGTGCAGGTGGTGACAACCTGCCTGACAGCACAGCTCATGGTGTGGGTGCGGAGCCGACAGAGCCCAAGGCAAGTGCTCAGGTCGCTGCAGGATCCAACTGTGATCCCTCTGTCCCCTGGTCCTCTATTTATACCAGCCCTGTGGATTGTGCCACTGGAGAAGGGCTGTTTATTCTTCCTCCTTGTGACCTGGCTAGGAGGTGTTTTGTTTTTTTTCAGCCGGAAATAATTCCCCAAAGGCGTTTGTCTCCAGAAATCCCACAACAGAAAGATGCTTTGGTTAACAGAAGCGTGTTTCAAAACTACATCAAAAATGTTACTTCCTGAATCATCAGGTCTGACTTGTGATGACAACCCAACAACAGTGACACAAAAACCCGACGATACCCAAGAGTGCCCGGGGAATGAAACACCACAGCAATTATCCATGCCCGGCGTGGGCGAGTCTACACGGAAAGTGAAAGCTGTGGGAAAGGCATCCTATCTGACAGAGCCTGTTCGACCCCTTTGTGACCAGAAGTGAGGGTGTCCCCTCACTCAGCTGGCCTCCTGGGACCAGGGCCAGGAGACCACCCTGGGCTGTGCAGCAAGGGTCTGTTCCATTCCACGTGGCCTTGGGTGGAGTGAGCCCCTGGTCTGGGTCTTCAGACCTCAAATGTTCTAGGAGAGCACAGAGGTGTATTGCACTGGAATGTACCAGGGCTGGTTTATCCCTTCTCTTTATTCTACATCCATCAAAACATCCCCTTGCAGAGGTCTGGGTTGTTTTGCTGCTTTCAAGAGTAGACAAAATAGTCAAATATTTATTCAATATATGAAAGGATATTTCCTGGAAAACAAACATGCAGTTCACTGAATATTCACTGCCACACAGAATGTTTTATAAGATTTCTGAAACAGTCATGTGGAGAATTTCAGGAAACACATGACCCTACAGGGGTCTGATCCAGTTCCAACCAGCACCATGAAAATTCTTCAATACAATCTAGGTGTTAAATTTAGAAAGGACAATAGAAAAGATTTTTTAAAAAGTTTATTAAACTAATGTTTTAGTTCTGGAATGCTGAATTGAGGAAGAAGGGAAATAATTAAAATGTTTCATCATCTGAATCTTTCATTTTATTAATAACAGTAGTATAACAATGCTAATATTGGCTGGCTCTCACCCATATGTGGTTCAGCGTTGGGTTTGGCATCCAGGTCACCTGGACACATGGCATGAAGAATGTGTCAGGTGCAGCCTGGCTCACAAATATTGCTTCTGCCATTTGGGCAAGTTCATTAAGTTTGATTTTATCTTGAGACTGCAAATCCAGCACTCCTGAACTGTGGAGTGGTTCTGTTGGTGCCTATCCTTTGTTAGAGCCGTCAGCAGGAAGCAAAGCCAAGGTGCTCTGGTGCCACAGTGGTGGCCTGGCCCTGCCTGGAGCCAGGTATCAGGGTCAGGCAGGGCTGCCTGGAGCCCACCTGCAGCCTGGTCACAGTTGGTCTTTTTTCCACCAAGGAATTAAAAAATTACTGCAGAACAAATATTCAATTTCATTTAATCAAGATTTATATGGTCCTTCATTTTTCAAGGCCAGGTTGGACAGGGCATGGAGCAACCTGGTGTAGTGGGAGGTGTCCCTGCCCACGGCAGGGGGCAGAACGAGATGGTCTTTAAGGTCCCTCCCAACCCAAACAGTCCTGTGACTGTGTGATCTTTTTCAATGAGGAAAACACCCACAATGTGTAGAGGGCTTTTTCAATTAGTGCAAACTAAGCAGAGATGTCCATGCTTTCTTTCTTTCTTTCTTTCTTTCTTTCTTTCTTTCTTTCTTTCTTTCTTTCTTTCTTTCTTTCTTTCTTTCTTTCT
>VZUI01091047.1:0-37633 GCA_013401135.1 Cettia cetti
TCCCTCCCTCCATCTCTCCATCCCTCCCTCCATCCCTCCATCCCTCCATCCCTCCATCCCTCCATCCCTGCCTGCCTTATTTTCATAGCCTATTCTTTAAATCTTCCAAACATGGAAATTTCAGCCTTGAATTCTTTCCCCTAGCCACATATCTTCACTGTTTTTCTTAGAAGAAAGCTTTGCTTAAGATTTAAACTTCACTATTGTGGCAGCACTTTAGAGTCCATTGTTACTGTCTTTGCAACCTTCCAGTCCTGGCATATGGAACACTAGAGATTTTCCCAGCAGCATATACAGGACAAATTTACTTTCCCCCCCTTCCCTTGTTTCATAGAAATGCAAAAATAATGAATATTTTCTCTCTTTAGCATTGTTTTTTTGGGGTTTTTCAATCTCTATGCAAAGTATGTGTTACCTGACAAGACGTGTCTGTCTGTCTATGCACCACTAGCATAATTAATTCTTTGTTACTCTTACACTGAGGAGAAACTGAGGTATACATAGGTGAAACAGTCCTCCCAATTTTGGGATGGACAAAGCATGACTAATGGTTCTTAATAAAGAAAGGCATGCTGGAAAACTAGCCACCAGACTAAGTAACTATAGAAATAAAGGGCAGGGCTGCTGTGGGAAAAAAGCATTCTGCTCATGGGTTCAAGTCTGATTTCTCCAGAAAAGACTGGGAGACTGTAGCAGTTGACAGGCTGTTGTTCTTTACAGATACAGAATCTGCTGAGACAGGAAGGTGCAGAGATGGATAGTTAAGTTTTAACTTGCATGCAAAGCACTGCCAGGACAAACAAGCTTTCTGGATCATTTCCTAACAAGAAATCAGGATATTATTTTACTTCAGGGATGTATTAACAAGAGAAGGCTTCTGAACTAATGATCTTCATGTCATACACAATGCCACAAACTCACAGAGTTGAAACAATCCAGTGAAAATTATGCTCCTGTTCAGCAGAGAGAACACTTGACTATAGCCAGCTCAGGTGCATTTACACTATTTGGCTTAACTTTCTGCAGCTGTGTGTGTTATAAATGGAAATGAAATGTTTTATAGGGGTTTAGGTCAGTATCCCTTCTATGGTGCTCTTTCTGAGTGGTATAGCAGCTACAGCTGGATATAAAAGAATATAGTAGCTTCTCGAGTCCAAAATTTATCTTGTGAAAAAACATCTTATTATGGTTATAAATCTGCAAGTTCTTCCCTTCCTTTAACCTTCAGCCTCCATGTATATTGGCATGGGACAGGGTTTTCCAGAGCAATGCCATACACCCTGCGCCTATGTCATACAAACACATAAACAAAAGAGATGATGCTTGGTGTAACTGGAAGCATCTTGAATTAACTCTGTTAATAAACATGGAATCTTTGTGACAATTACAAAGGAAGACCCTGCATTCTTGAACTCTGAATGAGAGACTGAAATGAGAGAGCTGATTGTAAATGCTACTGCGAAATATTGGGTTGTTTGTTTGGAGACTCAAACCAGACATGCTAGAAAGAACACAGAACAAAGTATTACAGAGCTGTACACATACAAAACCTGCTCTCAAGTTCTTTGAAGTTTAGAGATAAAAAAGTCTTTTAGAGCTTTTTTTTTTTTTTTTTTTGGTTATTATTCTTAGTCTTCATTTTCTTTTCTGTCCCTGCTGCAGTGTTACTTGTGGTGCTCCTGTCATGGAGAGTCTGTTTCATTATCAAGGCCATGGCTGGATACCATCATAAACCCCTTATTTAGAGCATGCAGGAAGAAACATACCATGCTGCACCCTGCCAGACATCCCTATTTCTGAAACAGTTTTTGACTGAATCTTGCATCCAAATATTCTTGTGTGACAGATGGCTGTTTGACCATGAACAGTAATATTTCAGATAGTTCAATACACCAAAAACAGTGGTATAGTTATAAGGGTATGGAGAAAAAATGTTTTATTTTGCCACTGAAAATGAATTTTCTTCCAATAATGTTTGGAAGTACGAGAGTGAATGAAGGCTGAGCAGAGGGCAGGAATGAGTCTGAAGTACAAAGTACAAGAATAAGGCTGAAGTACAAAAATAGTTAAGGAACAATCAAGTCACATCTTTATTACTTTAAAATTACACTATACATTCATTATAGAAATAAACGCATAATACAAAGATTTAAAATATTAAGTGCGGTTTTTATTTAAAAATCATACTATGAGATGATGAATATAGGAGGGACTGACTCCTCAAACATGCAGGATCAGTAGTTACAGACTGAATTACTCAGTTAATCCTCAGGACTGTGGCTACTGACACAGGATCTTGTTAGTCCCCATGGTGTACCCACAGGTCTTAACTGCGTTGGCCAGCCTCACCTGGGCCCTCCACACACACTCTGCCCCTGCAGCTAGGTGCTTCTTTTAAGCTCCTGTCAGGGATTGGAGGATGGAATTATGTTGTGGGAATACAGCCTAGCCTAGCAGTGGATCCCATTGATCCCCATATGCAGAATTACTCCCTTGCTTGTTTTCAGACCTGTCTCATTACTCTGGACCTACTCCATTATTGCTGAGATGTCTCTTGCCTGGGTTCCCTCATCAAATCTTATCTTGGTCCTGATCTGTGGATTTACTTTGAGGCTTGACTTCAGACCTGCCATATTACCATGAATGCAGCTGATGATCTGGATCCTTTGCTGACTATGGCTGCCACACCTGAGCCCATGCTGCTCATATTCCTTGGCCATTGTGGGGTTTAAGTTTTGCTCTGCCAGTCTTGTATTGTGCTCAACTCTTGGCTCCCCTTCCCTTAAGGAACAGCCAGTCCCCACTGTACCCTGATAGGTCAATCCAAAACACTTTTACCACTGTTGTTTTTCCAAATTATTCTGTTCTAATTACAGGAGAACTCAAACTATCTATGCTACATTTCGAAGACATGATTTCAATCTCATTTCTGCATAAAATACTGCAAAGACTTTATTGCAGAACATTTTAATGATTGGTAATGAACGAAAGTGGTCCAATACAGAATAATTCTATATTGCTATTAGCTCATACGGGACTAAAAGCAGTGCATCTTAACTCTTTTGCTGAATATGCTGCTATCTTACACAGATTTATATAGTGGGGGTTTTTTCCTCTAAATATATAACTCTAAGTGTGGCAGTAATGCAGCCCCATTATTTTAGTCAGAGTCCTAGAACTTCATTCTTTCCTGCATGTGTGATAACCTATCCTAGTGGATGTCCCAAATTGCTTAAATGAGAAGGAGACAATTAAACTGACAGCTGTCTACTGGGATGTAGGGGAGCAAATAACTGTCAGTACTTGAAAATGAAATTGTGCTACTGATACATGACAACACAGCCAATCTCTTTGAACAAGGAGAATAAAACTGTCTGTTCCCTGAAATAGTGTCTGACTTTATTGGGAACACTCAGGTATGACTCTGAAAGCTTTGGCTTCAGCAAGCAAAAAGTGATCACAAAATAAATAAAGCAATGAAAATACACACATTCCCACACACTCAAGCAGAACAGGGAAAATAGAAAGGATAAACACAGAGTTCAGTTTATTTATTTTCATTGCAAATGAAAGTCAGTGTCATAGCTTGGATTGTTTTCCAAATAGGTGAGGCAGTCTTTTGGTTAGAACCAGAAGAGAAGTGGTTTGTGTCAATATGCCTCAAGAAATAAACCAGATTTTCAGAAAGCCCAAGTGTCACTTCAGTTTGAAGCCTTAATTAAGTCGTTATTTTAGAGTCATTACTGGAGACTTCTAAATTTAAGTACTTGGGACCAGTGGTTATCCAGAGCCATTCAGGTCAATTGCAGCTCCATGGACTTCAGCAAGCTTGAGATCAGGTCCTTAATGGGAGTATTCAGCTGCTTCGTACATACACAGAATAAATATGTAATCTATATGTAATGCATGTATTCGTAAAGAATGAAGCAATACATTGCATACAGGTTTGCCTTCTTACCTAGCATTAATAAAGAGGGTTAAGCATGCCATTTCTCTTTTTTTTTTTCTCCTAAGGCAACCTATTTCAGAAATGAACAATCACGTTTTTGCAAGTTAAAGATTACACAGTGAGTTATTAACTTTAAACACCCTTCATTCCTGAAAGCTATGTGGTAGAGACATTTTTGGTCGGGGCAACTCCTCTTACATAAGAGAGGTTTTCTGCCAAGTTATTACCTCAGACAGTTTTTGTGTTGTAGGTGAATATTTATATAGATTTCTGTTCCTCACAAAAGGGCTGCTGGAGAGTTTGGGTATCCAGAATACGGCAAAAGCAGAAATAAGGAAATCTTGGGCTTGATAAAACTGGAGAAAAACATCTCCAACAAGAATAGAGAAAAGGAAGCCAAATGTTGACTTGTAATCCTGTCTGCTGTGAAGTCTTCCTCCCTTCTACTTCTTCCAGCATAAGCAGAGTTCTCTTGACACCTTGCAGAAACTGAGGAGCAGCTGGCTGGCTCTCAAGGGTAAGTCTCAACTTGTCTATGAGTTCACTAGAAAAACACTAGCATGTTCTTCTTCTTCCACCTGATACTTCTTTTCAGTTTACCTACAAAGGCTCTGGTCAGTGCAGTTTTTCTTCTCAGAATTTCCACAAAATAAATGCTGATATGCTTGGCTTGCAACTTAAAGTGCCAAGTTAAGCAGCTGTCCTGAAAGTCTTGGGTTCCCTTGGGTGCCTGAGGTTTCTGTGTCTTTACAAAAAGAATAGTGAAGATGACAAAAATACATACTTCTTCTTTTTTTTTTTTTTCACTGGTTTGTTGTTCTGGGGACAGCATGTACTAGTTAACAAGTTCTGCCCTTTGCTATTGTTATCCTAAATTGGTACTCTTTGGTCAGACAATTAGATCAGGCAACTAGAGGGCTCTGTTGGTAGGCTCCCTTTTAATGTGTATTTAGATTATGGGCAGCCTAGAAAGACTACTGTGGGTGTCTGGCTGGATCCATAAAATTGGGTTCAGAACTACTCAGTCAAATTCCCTTTTTTCTCTCCAGTCAGTAAAAAATAATAGGGTGTTTAGCAGAGAGGAAAGTGAGGAGTTTGTCTCTAAACTGTAGTCGACTTTTAAGGAGTGGTGTCTATGAATGAACTGGGGGAAGGCTGAGAAATCCTACAGAGGAAAACTGCTTTGGCCCTGAAAAAGGGGTGTGAGCAAAGAACCTTTCCGACACTGGCTTGCTTCTCACTCCCACTGGAGTCAGTGAAGATGTCTGTAATTAATTTCAAAGCAAGAAAACCAGGCCAGCATTTGTACAGAAGTATTTTTTGTATACTTCAATACATAGACCAAAGTTCTGGCCCTTCTCTAGCTTATGTAATGAAGTAATCTCCAAGGAAAGGGAAAATTGGCTGCTATATAGATGTGGAAACATTCATTAATCATTGGATCAGAACTCTAAACATTTCCTGTTTATATCCAGAGTGACACTTCTTTAGATGATATTGCCAGCTTCAATTTGGCATCAATGTCTTATTTTGTAAAAACAAGCTGTTATCAAATTTAACAAAAATAGAACAGTTTCCATGAAGAAAATTATTCTGAATGGCCTTTGGTTCAGACCATGTTTCAGAAAAAAACTTTCTTCAAAAGTTTTGATCCAGCCACCTCAGACTGAAAAACTGAAGAGAAACTGGTGAAAAAAAAAAAAAAAAAGAAAAAAAAGAAAAAAAAAAGTTTGAAATAGTTCTGTATTGGCTACTTCAGGGAAAAAAACATTATTAAAGAGGTCTGCTCTCTGGCTCAGGTCATAGTAAATGAGCCTGTGGTGGATATCTTTCTAAAAAGAAACTGCTGTTGTAGTGCTCATGCACAAAAACATCCATTCTGATTTTTGCTCTTTGTCCCTCCTGCTCTCTCAGAATTTCCATGATCGATAGTTCTTGATATCTCCTACCCCCAGCCCCCAAAACCTAAACCTATCTCCTTTTTCTCATCAGGACTCAAATAATGCAGAGATTTAAACATATTCAGACCACTGCATGAAATTATATGCAGATTTTGCAGAGAAAGAGAGCAGAAGGAATTGGGGGAAGGAAAAAAAATTTGAAAGCTAACCTTCTAATATTTAATTTCTATCTGTTGTCTTCAGCATGACAAAGCCAAGCTTTTCAGGCTAAATGTAGACTGGCAATTTCCTATACTAGGAAACAAAAAACGTTTTTGGCACTAAGTTTAACTGGTGCAGCGTAGCTGTGCCTATGCAGTTAAGCAATTTTGCCCTCCAAGGTGGGTTGGCTGTATCCAGATCACTAGCTGTGACTGATTCCTGGAAACATACCTGGGAATTTTCTGGGAGACCCCAGCTTGGCTTCCGCCAAAGCCATACCTCACTGTCCAACTGCTTGAACAGAGAAGGCAGTTAACCAAGAATCACACAAGTTTCCTGCATTTGCTTAGTTTACTGCTGTGAAGACAACCTAGTTGTTCACTGGACTGCAGCCACAAAGGACACCGTACCTTGAAAGAAAAACTTCAGTAAAATTTTAAATTATAAAATATCCTGGGTCCCAGGGTCTCCTCCCAGAATGAAGTTTCATTCTGACAGTCTGATGTATCTCTCCTCTCCCCCTACACACCTAGCCAGGGAAGATCCCATATGGTAGTGGGGTACTGGCAAGCCTTTTATTCCCCAGAGTTTATAAATGAAAGGGAAAAGGAGTTTATGAGAGAATATAGTAAAGAATGCATCCAGCCTCCCAGTTATTCCCTTGCCTGTGTGTCTTAGCCATCACATCAATGCATGCAAACACCATGCCCAAATATTAAACTTTCATATCTCTCACCCCTTGGAAAACAGGTGGATGAGTAATTCACCTAAGACATGGTTGGCTAAAATATAGTAAATACCAGAACACTGTGTCTGTTCCTACTTCTTATCTGTTCTGCTGTTTCAGCACATGAAAGAAACAGGCTTTATGAAAGTGTGCTGATCAAAGTGTGAGTCTCTTCTTCTATTTTGTGTGAAGTAAAGCTGAATCTTAGAGTTTGTCTTGCAAGATAAAAGGGTCTTTAGTAATCCCAGCAGAAAATTTTTGATGCTCCAGTGTCATGGCATTTTTAAATCAAGTCATAAACATTTCAGTAAGGAAGTATGTATAATCCAAGGAAAATTTTTCCAGGGCAAGATAAACTGTTTTAAATTCAGTGGGTTGTATCAAAAGAGGCTACAGAATAACTTAATCTAGTAATCATTTGTGAAGTTCAGGTCCCAGGATACGGCCAGCAGAAGAACTGTAAAACTTTGGCTTTTTGTTTGAGCTGTCCTGACATACATTACCCACAACAAAGCATTTGGCCTTTGCCTCTACAACACTGGCTTGTTCTGTGGCAGAGCCAGGAATGTAGGAATGTGGCTCCCAGCCAAGCTGGTGGGGAGAGGAGAATACCCTCGACCTGGAGGATTTAAGCTCTCTCCATGTCTGCATCTTTTATCCAGCACTTTATGCTGTTGGAAATGCGTGTTTTCCCATGCTGCTCACAGCTGCTGTTCTCCCTCCTGCATCTGCCACTCTCACACTCCCAGGCTGGGTGGTTGTGCTGGATTTGTGCATTGCAGGCTAGCCAGGATGTGGCTATTGAAAGGGCAAACGTGGGGAAGGCCAGAGCTTGGCTATATGTGCATAGTAGCAAGTCAGTCAGTGTTCACAGGCTGAGAATACCGCAGTGTTTGAGCTAAGGGAAGCTCTTTGTTTGCTTTTCCTTGCACTAGTGACTGGGTTACTTCAGCCTAATAGAAGGCTCTTTATTTTATTTTACGCTCTGTGAACCTGACCCGTCACAAATCAATTACAAAAAGCTTATAGGTTCTTTCATCCTGCTCCTCCCAGGAAGGGCAGCTGAGAATAATTCATGATGAATAAATATGATAGTTCCCAGAAGACCGTACTTAGTGAGCTTGAAGTTCTTCCTTCTGCTTTAAACATCCACTGAAAGAGAGAATTAAGTTTCAGGTGAAGTAGTGGTAGTAGAAGAAAAGATGTTTTACACTTAATTTTTACCAGTGGGCAATTTCTGACTCTTCCTCTGATGTACGCGGTAACTTTGGAAAGCATCATCACCCAGGGTCCTCCCAGGAGGTAAAGTCAGTAGCAACTGCAGAGCAGTAGAGCTCCAGACTTATGCTTGACATTTCAGAATTCTCCCTGGCATCTGAATCTACCAATTTCTGGGAAGTTTAGGGTTAAGTAAGTGAGTAGTTTATTTTGCTGTAAAGACTATTAAAGGAACTATTGTGAATTCATTCCATGGCTGTCGGTCCAAATGTAAAAACTGACTGAGGTCCACCTCTAATTCTAAACTCAGTGGTAGTCTACAGAGGAATTAAATTTATCAGGAAGAATTTAAATTACACCTTTTTCCAAAGCCTGTTTATATTCTTTTCTTTAATCATACTTTCACTGGGCCAGCAAATAATAACATTGTAATAACTTCATGCCAGATAAGCCACTTCAAAACCAGGAAGAAATAAAAATTACAAACACTGTACTGGCAGAGAAGACGACCACTAGAGATTGCCCAAATGGTGCCACAGTGTCTGCATACATTGCAGGAAGACAATGGGATACTGTAGAAGGGACAAGAACCAATTCTGGAGGCAGGGTGTTTGTTCAGGACATGGAAAATGACAACCACTAGGATTTATATTACATTTGCCTTATTTAAGGCCATATTAAAAGACTATGCCTTTTATGTATGTAAGTATCTAAAGAGTCAGGCTGAATCAATGTGATTTTAGATGGGGGATGGAGATGGAGGTGCTTTTGAGACCTTAAAATCACTATTCTGCTTCCTTAAATATTTTGAGTTTGGCTTTTTGAGACTGAGGGCTGACACAATCAAAGGTGAGGATTGTATAAATACTGAGTAGCCTCCATTCCCATTCACACTGATGGGAGTATGGAGATCCTGTCCTCTGCCTCATGAACCATCACTTAAAATACCTAGACCCAAAGGTAAGCTCTGACCTACATGAGATTCCACCTCCAACAAGTGGTGTTTTTTGCCAGCTCTTTAATTTCCTTTCCACCTTGCAAGGGTGTTGCAATGCATAATTTGAGTTTTCAAATTACACTGGCAGGAAAACATTTTGACAAGCGATATATTGTGTATACTGCAGAACTTGGGTTTAGGCCAAACAGAAAGAAAAGAAGCAGAAAGGAGATCAAAATATTTATTTCATCCCTTGTATTTCTGTATCCATGTGGGAAGAAGCTAGGTGGGCCCAGAAATCTCCATGTGCTGGAGAACCTGAGAATAGTCTTCACTTCTGCTTATGAAACAGTACTGGAAATTTTTCTCATGCTATTGACTCTTGCAGGTCCAACACATTTAGTACCTCCAAGCTGAGAGAGGAGCCACAGTGAAGTTCAGGCTGAATAATGGAGATTGAAGACATACCTCTAGGTATCAAGGGTGGCTAAGTCCTAGAACTTCCATCTGTTTAGATGACTGCATTTGGAGCGGATTAACTCCTAAGCCATAGGAAAGGGTAGTTAGTTCATACTAACTACTAGTGCATAGTGAAGGTGATACGAACATTTGTGCAAGGAAAATAAATAGCAATCAGTACCCGCAGCAAACAACTTCTGATGCACCACATGGTTATTAGCTAACTTCTTTAACTTAAAATTTCCTCTTAGTTAAAGGGAGAACACTGGACATTTGGAGTTTGTACATCCTTACGCTAACAAGGAAGAGTGCTTAAACTTCCTGTTGCAGCATGGATATGGACTGTCTGCCTTTTATGCTAGTTAAAATACTTGCTGCTTTGATTTTGTGCTTAGCCAGTCCCAATAACTGATGCAAAGATAGAGCTGTTGTTAGCAGTTGAGAGCTGCTATTTGTGAGCAGTTGTGAAGTTGGAGGACTTGGGCAAGAGAAGGAAGCCTGATCTGTTGCCTTCCTTCTCAGCATTGAAGAACCCACATAATTTGTAGTACATATAATGGTAATTTTATGAAGAGAAGTAGCAGCAAACCAGAGGGGAAAGGGCTTATACGTGGGAATTAACACATCCATACATTTATGTTACCTTGGAATTACTTGTGTGTGTGTGTGTGTTGGCATGTGCATGTATGTGCCTGTGCACATGCACACAAGAGTGTGAAATGTCTCTGCCAGGAAAGGCAGGGAAGAATCCATAGATAGATATCCACAACAGAACCAGTGACTCCACACTTCTTATAATCAGTGGTGAGAAACAGGCACTTAGCAGAGCACAATTCATCTTATCATCTGAAATTAATCACCTTTTTAAAAGGCTGTTTCTCACCATTATCTGTAAAGGAGCAGAGATCCTTGTTGTAGAGGTGTAACATGAAGTGAGATGAATCCCAGCTTTCCTGTCTGAGCTCTCTGGAGTATTCCACATGCAATTTACTGCATTACAGTGCTCTGCCTTTGACCTGGATGTTCACTTGCCAAAGCCAATGAGTAAACCTGATCTGAACCCAACTGAAATTATAATAGATTTTCCCACACAACAACATCATTATTTATTATAGTGACATGTGCTTTCTTAAATACAATCTTAAGTGTAAGAGATCTTCAGGTTTTAAGGGGTTCTTTTTAAAATTTGTTGTTCATTGATCTACATTGTAATGTGATTGCACAGACAGTAGTGTTAGCACAATCAAAAGAACTCTGAACTGTCCACAGGACAAGAGGCAGGAATCTCTTAAATCAATAAATATTTTTGCTAAAGTTTCTGTTACTAGAAAGAGTGTGAAGGACTGATTTGGCAGACAGTTGTTACAAGGTGAATGAATTTTCTTCATCAGTAAAATAAGCAGGGTAGATATATGCTTCCTGCAAACACAGCTGGCTAGAATGTTAAAGGGTACCCCCAGGAGGAGTTAAATAAACTACGTGATATAAATGTTCATGTTTCAGTAGCATCTACATTGATCACAGTTTTACATGACATAATGGTTGCACAAGGCAGAGGGCTTGGAACTGTATGATCTCTAAGGTCCTTTCCAACCCAGACTATTCTGTGGTTCTGTGATTCTATAAAGGTGCATCTTGGAGATGCTCAGGGCGGTTCAGGTCCTCAAGTTACACAGAGAAAATATCAGATGAGAGCAACCTCTTTACACATCCTTTGCTTATTCATACACAGAAATAACGATATAGGTGAAAAACAAGGATTCCTGAGATAGACACAGATTCATTCTACCTAGCTTCAGATGCTGAGATGTCCAAGTCAGAAGTCCAGCTGTTTTAACTCATTGTGGAATTAGTGGAGAAAGAGACAAACCCAAAGGCTAACTAAGATTTGGATTTGAATTGCTTTCCATATCTCCCCTGATGATAGAGGGATTCTAGAATAAATAAGTACTAAATGCAGGTACTCTGATTAAATGGACGAACATACTTCTGTTAGCGCCTTAGCAGCCCTGTAAGGCATTCATAGGGTCCTCAGCAAGTCCATCTGGATTTGGTGTGTCAAGGGAAGAGCATATTTTTCCCCAGTTACTCAAGCACTAGTTATCGGTGTTTGCTGATAATCTCAAGATCTCATTCCTGAGGCTGCTGACAGAGGCATGTGTGGAGCAGATTTAGGCAGTGCTAGCTAGAGGGAACAGCACTTACAAACAGTTCATTAACTCCACTTGCATTAGCACTTACACAGCGGATGTTTACAGGCTGTCTTGGCTGGAGTTGTAGTGGCAAGTCGTTGCTAGGAGGCAAGAATGGATTAATGCTAAACAGAAAGGAAAGCAAGAGAATCCTTTTGAAAGGACAAGAAGGATGACCCACAAAACTACAGGCCTGTCAGTCTCACTTTAATGCCTGGTAAGGTTGTGGAGGACATTATTCTGGGAGGTATTGAAGAACACCAGAAGGTCAATGCAGTCATTGCTCATAGCCAGCATGCCTTCATGACAGGAAAGTCTTGCATGTGGAGAGCAATACTGTCGGCAGTGCTGGAGGGTAGAACCTCTGCACCAGGGACTGGAAGACACTTCAACCCTTCTTTCCACTATAACTAATAAGGAATTCTACAAATCCTACCTCTTTCAGCATGTTTGTGATGGAAAACAGAATTTTAATGACCCCATAGGATGCTCTTTGCTATTGCTGCAAGTAAGTCTGTGTGCAGAAGTACTGGAGAGTCCAGAGAAGGACTACTAAGGTAATATTAGATCACTGCCCTTATTAGGACAGACTGATAGAGCTGGGAATGTTCAGCATGGAGAAGGGAAGGCTCATGGGGGGATCACATCAACGTGTACAAGACCTGAAGGGAATCTGTAAACAAGATGGAGTCAGGCTCTTTCCAGAGGTGCCCTGTAACAGGCTGAGAGGAAATCAGCACAAACTAAAACACAGGAGGTTTCCTCTGGACATCAAGAAACATTTTCCTTTTTTACTGTAAGGGTCACTGAGCACAGGAACAGTTCTCTGGAGAGGGGGTAGAGTTTCTAGCTGTGGAGACTCCAATAGTTTACATGGCCCATGTAACTCTGCATGGTCCTAGGCAAGTGGTGACCTGCTTGAGCAGGGGTCTTGGACCAGATGACCTCTAAAGGTCACTTCCAACCTTAGCCATTGTGATAATTTATATACGTTAGCCTGGAGACCATCTGTGGATTTGTGGTTGTCAAAGCTCAAGGCAAGAAAGTTGAGCTTTGAAAGTTGAGTTGCCCTTGCACATGCAAGAAAATATTAGTGAGGAAGAGAACACTTCCAGCTTATCTTTAGATGTCACTGTCCTTGCAAGCTGTTGAGGAATTAACATGACAGCACTAACATTTGCAGGAGGATTCTGGATCTGTAGAGCTACATGCCTTGTGTTCAAGAGGAATAGTTAAGAAAAAATGTTTCATTGTTCCTGATACTTGTTTTTACGCTCAGAAATCAGTTTCCCTTGGCATTTTTCCATCTCTGGAACCCAGCTGCCAACAACCTGGTTTGGGTTTAGCTGACCTATTGTTTGCTTTTCATTTTAAATATCATAGACTCAAAAAAGTAAAAAAAGCAAACCAAAACAAACAAAACAAAACACAGAGGAGAAGGCTAATTTCCCTACAACAATGAATTAATTATTAAGTAGATTTACTTTCATATTTGGTGTGTTCATACCACATGTGTTTGTTAAACACCTGGCCTATATCCTCTACAGTCATGCTTGAAAGAAACCCTGTGCAGGCAGGTTTTCTCTTTCTCAAATGTGGCAGTCTGTGATCCAGGACACATAGCAGTAAGAAGTCCTGCTGGATTTTGCAAGGAATCTTAGACCCTTTCCATGCAAATTCATCAGATAATAAGCCATAATTTTCCCTACTTGATAGGAAAAATATCTTTCATGAAATTTTAAAGTGAGTTGGCATTCTTCTTTTTTGGACTCAACAGGAGAAAAGAGAAAATGTGAAAATGACCTAGGGGTAAGTCATTTTGAAGGTCTTAGTATGAGTAGTTTTCTAACTGAGCTGAAACAAAACACACATAGTAGAAAATCTCAGATTCGTGTGGGTGAAATAACTCCACAAATGGTGGATCCTGGCACAGTGCAGTTCTGCTTTCACTGCCAGTTGCTATCAGAAGTTACAGTTCTCATTCTCCTTTGTCATAACTACACCCCCTGCTACAACACAAGCAACTTCTCAGCATGATTCACATGCCACTTCTCAAGTTGTATTCAGAGACCTTCCCAAGCAGTTGTGGTAGGGTTCCCTAATATGGAAAGTATATTTGAAGACTGGGCAGAAATTGAAAATGTTATGTGGTCAAGAATCCTCTGTTTTCCTACCTTATCCTGTTTATATATATATAAAATGTGCCAAATTGGTCTCCCTGTATGAACTGAGCATTGTACAGTAACCATGATTTGTGAAGGGTAAATGCTTCCTGCTGGTATTTTAAAGCATACAGAGACAGGCTTAAAATAATGCACCAGTCCAAGAAGACCTTTAAATAGCACAGGAAATACGATGAACTCTGAGTTGACCAGTGACAGCACAGGAAAAGGAAAAACAGAGATCAGATAAGACTTTGGTAACAGGAATGATGGTGCAATTATATTCCTCCAGAGGTTATCACAAGCTTGATTCTGATACAGGTAGAGTACCACTAATAAAGAGGATATTCTACCAGAATGGGTTATACTCTCCTAATTATGGAGCCATTTTTGTGGCAACAGACAGAAACCACATTTACCCTGGCTTTGGTGGCTTGTATATCCTAAATGATATGCTTCCAGAGAATTAAGGAGAAAACAAACAGTGACTTGTGGAAAAGGTCAACATGGGAACATTTTTTGTCCTGTTGTCTTGCTTGAACACACTGACTGCTGGACAGGAAAACTCTTGCTATCAGATACTATGCTTGGTTACAGTTTTAATTATAGTCCTACAACTAGAATAGTATTTCACATTGAGAGGAGGGGGCAAGAGAGGAGAGAGCTTATTCTTATGGCTGGTACATTGCTGCTATTAACAGTTACTGCAGAGTCCATCTTCCACTCCTTTGTCTGTTGATTCATGTGGGTGTTGTCACACAGAATTACTTGATAATCTCATTATACCTAGTCCTGTTTACTCCTACAGAAGAGACTGGCAGAGCTCCCTTGTTTTCCTATTTCTCTTTTCCTTTAGCTATTTCAGAGAAATTCTCTATAACACATAGACTTTTTGAGTGAATGCTTATCCTGGTTACTGTCCTTTGATTCCAGATGCATCAAATTCAGCACCCTGCCCTATCTCTTTCAGTAAATATTTTCTTTGAGTCAAACATCACACAAACATTAGCTGTAGTTCTTCTTCTGTTCAGTTCACATAATTGCATTATTCTGAGCAATTAAAGCTTCTCAAACAACATTTTGCATTTACATTATCTTCTATGCCTTTAAAAAGTGGTCTTCCTTACGAGGTTTCTTCATGGGCAATGCAGTAAAGAAGACTAAAAGCTGTAAATGTCTACATATATTTTTGGTACGTGAATACTAAGGTGCTTATTAAGGTGGATTTACTTAATTCAGGAATCTCAAGTATATTTTTGTTGACTGGGATCACTTAACAATGTTACTAAAAGCATGTAAATGTTGATATGAATACAGGCATTAAGAACATGCCCACAGTAAACATAAATCTAGACAGAAGCTGTAAAGCAACATGAGAACCGTCATCACATCTTCCTGTTTACCTTTATAAGTGCTTAATGTAGTTAACAATAGCATGCTTGACTTGATAAAGGTTTTGATAAATAGGCTTAGTTAATTCTTGTTTTATCTGTTTAGTGGGCTTGTGAAAAGTCCTAAGGAAAATGAAGACTTTATCCTTATTTATATAACCTAGACAGTGAATAAACCCATTTCCTGAGTTTGTTTTAATCAAATAATCCCATTCTGAAGTGGTGACTTTCAAAAGTGCTGCAGTACACACTATTTAGCACTAAAAGAGGTTTTGGAGGAAAAGAAGGCTCACAATTTCCTAATGATTACTTTTATACAGTTCCAAAAGCTATATTACAGTTAATTGTACTGTAATTCTTCATTATTAGCAGTCATAGAATTTCTACGCTAAGTGGGGCAAGAATCGTAGGGGAAAGTAACATCATATTGTTGGCTCAAGAAAAGCAGATGAGCTTTCCAGGAATGGAACAAGAACAGTTCCACTCAAAAATCTTACATTCAAAAAAATCTTACATTCAAACTTTCAAACCAAGACGTATGTAAGAAGAATATTTACAGATTAACACTACATATATCTTACTTAGTTATCTATTGTACATGAGAAAACAATTTCACTATAATCACACATAAGCCACAATTCCATTGACTTTCACCATCAAATACCTCAAGACTGCCAGCCCAGAACTGCCACACTAGGCATTAGGCATTGCTGATCATTTTACTACATTCAGGAGCACACTGAGGCTTTGATAAGGATCTCCACCAGGAAAGTTTTCAGTCTAAGTAGGAAGGATTATCTGATTGTGACAATGCAGAATCTCACTGAGGAAGGGAAAGAAAAATGTTTCAGCCCAGCCTCTTAAGTTACAGAAGCTAAACTTATGGGAACAAAAATGTTCCTGTATTCTAGGGCCCTGATTTCAGTACCATGTTACCACCAGGAGCTTCCAAAATCAGTTGTTATGTAGCTGTTTATCTGCTTAAAATCACTGTGCATGACTTCCTGCCTTTAATATTTCTGAAATTTCCACCATCAAGCATTAGGCCTCTCTATTGACCTTCACTCAAAAATTAGATAGCAAAAGGATGTCCCTGTAAACAGAAGAATTATTTTTACACTCTTACTCCAAATTATTTAATCATGAAAGATTTTAAATTGGGTCCTGCCAGCTCCCAGCTGAGGTCTCCAGTCACTGCCCTCTGAATTAGATATTTTAGACAGCTGAAGTTTTTCTGCTTCTCATAAAATACTGAAGTACCTGCTGGGAGGAGGGATAGGACTGTTCACAGCACTACAGAATTGTGTCTTCAGCATCAAGACACAGAAGCAGTTCTCTTTTTCTTGCCCAAAGACTATTTCAAAAGCTTGTATGGAGTGAGATAACTTCTACAGGAGAAATAGAAGACAACTGTCCCATTTGAAAAAGATCTGCTCTTAAATTTGAACAAGACGAGATCCCAGGTTGCAGGCTGAGTGTTTTAATTAACAGGCTATTAAGTTATTAATAGAGACCCTTTTTTCTTTTTTTCATGAGAACAACTTATCTGGGCACAAATTGATCCAGCTGAGATGCTGATTCACAGAAATTGGGGGTGTGCACACACAGACAGGAGTCTGTGACAGGAAGCACATCCCACTAATGGTGCCAGCTGTGAGGAGGAGGGAGGTTGACAGCGCCGTCAATACACATACTCTTATTGTTTCCTCTCAGGCAGCTCTAAGCTCTGGTACTCCTGGGTCTCTGTCAGCTACTGCACCTCCAGTCCTTGGTTTGCCATGTGCAAAAGATGGTGGATGTTCAACCAAAATCTGTTACTTTTATCTAGGTGAGAAGAAAGAAGTTGCTCATTCGCAATGGTGAATGTCGTAGTAGCATTCACCACCAGTGATGTTCTCAAAGATTTACAGCTGTGGAATTATGTAAAGCTGAGTCCAGCCCTAATTTCCATGCCAGAGTCTTGCTCTTTTCCTCTACTCATTTGTTTCCCTATAGAAATGATTCTTAAAGTACAGAGGCCAGATTTGCAATCAAGTATATCCTGTGGCTGTATTACTGTATAATAATTTACCATAAGAATCCATTAGAAATGCACCTATTATAATCACAAAGGAAGCATCCCAAGCACTAATCCATTTCAGAATTTTCCTCAGTTTCCCTTGTTTCTCTCCTTTAAAATTTGAAAGCTTTTATAGCACAGAATATGAGCAGAGCATATTCCCTGGGTACTTCAGGATGTTGGCCTCTGAGGTAAAGGCTTTTTCAGACAGCTGCTATTCCTTCTGCTACCCTTCTTGCCAATGCCAGCCTGTTTACCTCATCTCCCTTTGCTTCTACCTGTAGGAGTCTTGCAGAACACTTCTCAGCTGGGCAGTTAAGAAGCAGAGCCAAGGAAACACTTAACATCATCTGCAACTGACACCTGGGTGACAAACACATTGAGAAGCTCTCCATGTGTAACTTAGGAGTGTAACTTGGTTCAGGCTGCAGAGTGCTCTGTAGCAGAAGACTGTAAAATCTTCTCTATTGCACTGAGTCATTAGTTTTGAGATAATGGCTCACCAGAGAATTTCAGAATAGAGCTATGCTTTATTCTAAAATCCATCAGCGTTCAACAAAGAAACTATATATCCACTTGAGTTAAAAAATGCTTATATAATTTGACAAATCGATCTTTTACAAGCAGCCTGATTTTATCTTGCACTGCTTCTCTTCCTATTCTGTTGTAGCTGTGATCCTGGCATCTCCACAGCAGGAAAGAGTCGCTGTGCCCTAGGAATAAAAAACAATGGAATTTGAGATAAAAACATTCTGAGGAGAAGTTTTAAGTCATGGTTTCCTTTTATCAGTTAAATGAGATCTACAGTGGCAATACCATCCTGCAGATATGCACAGACACAGACATTCAAACAGATATTGAGAGAAAGGCATTAATGCTCTTTTGACTTAGCAGGCCATATAGTGATTTTTTTGCTTTACAGGAATTCCCATAGACTTCTAGACATGACATGATGAGAGCATGCTGTTTTTTGCCTACAGTTTCAATTGATTTTATTATGAAAAAGGAATATTGAAATAACAATTGCTGTAAAAGACAATATGCCTCTTATTCTGCCATAATAAGTGCTGACAGAAAGACCATGAAAATGTACTTTCTGTAAGATGTCTCAAAATCTCTGACTGCTGCATAAATTTAGTGTTGTATTTGGGCTGTAATTTTCAAGGGAGAGCAAGGACAGAAGCACTCAAATTCTGTGAAGTGTGGCCTTCATTCGTTAGGTGCCTTCAAAGCTTAGACTTACTGTTCCATTCTAAGCTGCAAGAAATATCCTCTGCTCTACAAACCCTAAAAAGGCATGCAAGGAACATTGTTACCCAGGAGTACTCCAAACTATAGCACAGAAAATATAAAACGACATGCATGTGATAGCCTCTTTAATCAAGTTTGTTATATCCATGCTGGTTTTCTCAGATAAGACAAGTTTACAAATTATATTACAAATAATTATTATTAAACAAGTCAATAGCTGAATTGAAATAAACTTCATGGTGAGTGGTGCCATGAAGGGAGAGATACCATTAATAGGTTGTTCTACCAAATGGAGGGAAAGCTATCCAAGACTACTTCTGCTTCTTAGGGAGGGTGATCACTCTTATTTTAGCAGCAATGGTCAGAAGGAGGAAGAAAGTCAAGGAGGATACAATTATTCTCTGTATCACCGCTGATATATTATCAATCCTTGGAAATTATATTCTTCATTTTTATAATCCTTGAAGGAAAAAACAAGCAAACTGTCAGTACCTCAAGCTAGTGGAGCATCCTAAACTTAGCGAATATAAAAATGTGCTCCCAGCAAAGAAATCCTTTACAACTTACAAGACTAATTCTGCCTAATAGTCTTCAAGAATATTGCAAAGTGTGTTACCAAATATTGATGTATGGCTCTAATACAAAAGTAGCAAAGGAAGACAGGGATCTAATGTTTAGAAATTGGTTTTGTCACAGTTAAGCATACAGCTGAATAGCACAAAAATGTTCTTAATAAAAATGTTTAAGCATATCCATTTATTGATCAAAGTGCTTCCTGGTAATCAGATTGCATATTTTGTCTCAAGAGGCAAAGCAGAAGAGTTATAAGACTGTGATAGCACAAAAATGGTAGGAAAAATCAGTAGGCAAGCTACAAACATCCTGGAGGTATCTCTAAGACAGTCTGGAATAGATAGCATTTAAAAACAGGCTTCAGGAGACATCATAACAGATCAAAGATAATCCAAATAATTCAGGAGAATCCTAGATGTAAGGACAGAGGAGCATTGAAAGAGCTCATTGGAATGTAACTGGAGACAGGCATGTGAGTACAGAACCCTCAAACTGGTCTCATGCTAAGTGTGATATAAGCATGATAAGGCAAAAAAGCATCTAAAAAAGAGGACTATGCATGGTTTTCAGGATTTGGTGAAACGAATGAAGCAAAAGGAAAATGCACATAATGTGGGAGTATTTCATTAGAGCTACAACACATGGAGACGAGATCAGCTGTGTGTGTGATAGCAAGAATGCAGTTATGGACAGAGGGAGAGAATGAGGGAGGTTTTAGTGACTTTCTTGGTATAGATGTGTTAAAGATAGCTGAGCTGTTTGAGAAAGATAAATTTATAAGAGATTTTAAAGGCAGTTTAAGCTCTCATCAAGAAAAATGAACAAAGTATGGGGAATTTTAGAACGAAATAATTATAACTGGAGAGATGATGGAAAGAACTTTGTGGGATGGTGGGATAAAATAGATTAATGACTATAGAAACTGACTTAGTTGGACTGTAGGTACTTTTTCTCCAGTATTTTTAAAAAGTGTAGAAATAAACAGTAATAAATGTCATAAAACTTCCTACTCGTTGTAAATTCTCTTTTGCAACATTGTATATACCCTTCTCTTACACAGAAGAGAACAGCTAAATAGAAATGTGGTTTCTGGAAAATAGGAGTGGGAGCACACAGAAAGACTGACTTTGTTGTGTCTTCTTAACATGTCCTAGGATTCATAGCACAACTGCAAAATTTTCTGGAGGAACAGAAATTAGGTAAACTACTAGTCCCTCTGATGTCAGTAGTAATTTTGGTGCTTGCAGAAGAAAGAAAATAAGATACAAATGATAATTGGACACCTCAAGGAAGTAGAAAGAAAAATGGGATTAGGACAAAGGACAATAAAGCCAACTCTGATAAGAGAATTTTAGACAAGCTTCTCTATCAGCTGATAATTGTAGAGACCAGAACATGGCAGCTAAACTACCTCAGAGTATTGACAATAAGAATTTCAGTGGCAATACTGAAATTACTATCAATCTGAGGAGGTAAATATATTAGGAACATGTGTTACTTTATTTTAAAATCAGAATACCAGAGTTTAGAATATACCAGACAATTTTAATTAATCTTGTTTTATATAGAAGTGACACTTGGTCATTTACTAAAAAGACAAATAAATGAAATAACTTCAGAAATAAAATACTGCTCAAGCACGTGTGGGTAAGAAAATTAATTAGGAATAATTGGGGGGGCGGGGGTCAATAAAGAACATGAATAGTCATTTAATCCCCATAGTTTCAGTGGTCAAAGTGTGTGGTTAAGATGACACAAGGCAGACCAAGAAGCATCTGGGTGAATCTCTTCTGCTGCAGCTTGAGGCTGGTCAATCAAAAGGAAGCAAAGTGGAAACACTAAGTTAAAACTGTGTTCTTAATATGTGTGACCAGCTGCACAAAAAATGTGCCCTAGCAGAAGAAGTTTGGGGCAAACTGAGGAGTCATGAGTCAATATGTTCTCTATATCCATGAAGAGAGGAAGGCAGCAAGAATGTAGGAATTAAATAGACCACCAGCAGAGATTTATGCCTCACAGGCATACCCACATGCCATAGGAGACAGGCATGTAACAGACGAGTACATTGCAATTACAGTCTGCCAAACGGTGAGCAACCCAGATCCTAAGCCATATCACCATTTACATCATTCCTGAGTTTACTCATGTAGGTCTCGAACAAAGGAGGAGCCTTATACTTTAAATGGTTCTACTTCAGCTTAAACAGAAGTTTGATTCCCCAAGTTGAAAAAGAGGAGGGGAATGTCCAGCTCCTGGTGTTTCTGAGGCAAAAGGAAGTTGGGGTGGCCACAAAGACCGGATTGAAAGTAATAACAAAAAATTGAGATGTAGCTCACTGCTCATTTGCTATGTGCTACAGGAGTTCTGCCCAGAATTATCAAGCAACCTGAGGATTTCAAGCCAGAGTTAATCACCATTATGAAGGAAAAGTCCCACTTATTTTCTGGAGTCTCTAGCTTTTTGCCTAAGTATTTGAAAATGCACCTACTTCTGCCCTGAAATACACAGTAGTGAATAATAATGTTCCTGATTCTTGCCATCAAAACATTATGCCTGGTGCCAAACAATACCTCAGTAGCAATATCAGCTATGATGTTACATTGCAGTTTTCCTAATGCAACCATGTCACATGCCCAAAATTGGAAAAAGCAGTGATTTTTTTAAACTTTAGGAGCATGAGTAAGCTTTGGATGCTCACGCTTAAGGATGTTTTTCAATTATCTAAGGCAGCAGCATATAAACTGTCCTTGTCCACTTAAATGCAGCTGATCACTATTGATTACTAAACTCTTTATTCTGTATTATTTCATGAAACCATTGAAAAAAGTGACACCTTTGAGCTAGGAAATTTAGAGAAGCGTATTTCCCTCCTGTAAGTGATTTTATAACAGAATTATTTTTTAACTTAGCTTTGTGCTAAGTTTTATCTAGAATCAAATACAGAAATATAAGATACACTAGTGCTTTTTGGAAAGAGTCAGAGGCACAGAGAGAAAATAAATTACTTTACAAATATCTTCCAGACATGAATACAGAGTGCATCAAATGTTACTATAAAAGCTGAACCTAAGTAGAAGCTAAATCTATATTTTAAGAATACAAAAACAAGTGGGTGAGTCATTGAGGACACAAAAGCAACCACAAAGTTTGTGCACAGTCTATACAGCGAGCTCGACATGATTTCCAAAACCCTTAATTTCTGTTGGGTAGGAGAACTAAACACATCATTTAAACAAAATGCTATGTTTTTGCAAAGTTTATGCTTTGCAAAAATGAAAAAGTTACTGAAGACATTAACTCTTCAGTGCTGTACAAATATGAGAAGGATGTGTACTACTGGAAACTTGCACAGATCACCTTAGAAATGAGTGTCTGAACTATTGACCTGGGCTGCAAAGTATCCTTTGAAGAGAAAGACTATTTTCCAGTACATTTTTAAAAAATATTTTAGAGATTTTCTTCTGGTTGTATTTCAAGATACAGTATGATGGAGTAAATATTTTATTTATTTCCTGAGAAATAGATGCCTAGCTTGCACCAGACAACCCTGACCCCTAGTATGGCCACAGGCTGGTTATTTAGGCTGTTATCACCACTGATTCACTAAAATCCCTCTTTGTGAAACTTTAGTCACCTACTGAGAACATACCATGGCTTCTCTTCAGGTACTTGTCCAAGTTAATGAATCTACGAATCTATGAATCTATGAATCTATGTTTGTCACTTTCTGGGCTCAGAGTCCTAGGAACTGATCCAAACTCCACTGGATTCAAAGGGAGTTTTTCCATGACAAAGATTTGAACAAAGCCTTTAGTATGAACATGAAATCCTGGAAGGAATTGTTGCTGTTCTTAAAGACATATTTTATCAGTATCAATGTTGTTGTGGCATCAGTGGTGTCAATGCCTTCGTGGAAGAAGACTGGTGAGAAAGCCATCATTAACATAAAATATTCTCTGAGTTACTCTGCACAAAATAAAGAAAACAAAAATCTGTCATAGCAGACTTCTAAAAAGAATAAATTGCACTTAAGTGGGTTTTGTTTGACATGTGGTATGAGCACAAGTTAGAGAGGATGATATCAGTGAAAATAAATAGTGTAATGAAAAATCTAGTGCCCCTAAATATCAATAGAAATTCTTATCACCTTCTCTCCTATTTGCCTATATAAATTTTTCTGCACAAGTGAGCAAGACAGTGTGAACTGGAAATTGTATATGTACTATGATTAGTCAGAATACATATTATATTCTCAATGCCATGGGTACTTTGAAGTGTAAGTGCAGCTCACTTTTGTGTAAACTGTAAAGAAACTAGTGACCTAAAGTGTTCAACGCATTTGGTAGGAAACTGCATATCCAAGGCAGGTATTCCTTAAGCAATGTGGTGACACAGGCAATTGATGTCTTTTTTGTCGCTTCTAGGAAAGCCAAGTCAATCTGTAGAAAGACTTCAGGTCTAATCAGGCAGGAAAAAGACAGCAGTAATTCAGTAATTGTAGTACTTTCATAGACTAATGGAACCCTGGGTTCTGCTCAAAGGGCTATTTCTGTTAAATAGTGAGTGGATTCAGAACACAGTTCTTGGAGCAGGGTTTAGAATTCAGATCTCCCGTTGTCCTGACAAGTATTCAACTTAACACATTCTAGCAGGAATCTGGAGAAATCTGTGTTGTTCTGGTTTTGTACTGGCTATCTTTAGGCATCTTTTGCAATAAGAACACTGGCTGAAGGCACTTGCACTCAGTGCTCAGAGAGTTAGTTATGAAAGCCAAATGCTCAAGGGCAAGGCCATGTGTGACTTTGAAGCGCCTAAGAAAGAAACAGATATTGGAAGCCAGACTTTACAAAATCTCTTTCAAAGCCTCTTCCAGCCTCAGTTCTGTCTCTCAGTAGGCACAGGAAAATATCTCACAGCATCTGGAACAGAGTAATTTCCTGTGAACTATATTCAAAATTGTAAACCTACATTCATGTTATGTTACTACATGTATGACCCTCTTACTTATAAATTCCAGTCTGTTACGGATAAGACTGACAGAAAATTATACAGATACTGTTCAGAGTGCAGGAGGAAACATGCTGAAATAGGTCATTATTTGGCCATTGTCTATGTAACGCAGGGGCCAAAAATGTTGAAAACAGATTATTTCTCCCTGTGTATATTGAAGAAGAAAAGGTTACCCAAGGTTTTCTATGCATTTGGCTCAAGGATGCTGCAATATGAGAACATGTGATTTGTTAGGGAAATCCTATGTGACTCCTCTACAGCAGCTAACCAAGTAAACAAGAAGTGAGCTGGAACTTTCTGTACAAGGACTTTTACTGGAATCATTCGGAAGCTTTTGAATATACTCAAGCTTCCTTGGGAGGCTCCATCTGTTGCTGCAGGCATCATCTCTCAAACAAAAGAACTTTTAACAGCTCACAATTTTCAGATCTAGACTTCAGAAAAGGTTCTTCATTCCCTCACAAGTTCAAGGTTATGTTATCATTGCAATTTCTATGTGAGTTGATAGATTTTAACAAAATATGCTCTAGACTTCTATTTTTAATAGGAAATAACAGTATAAGCATAATCTAATAAACCTTTAGTCTGAACAATCTTGCCTATAATCTTCATGTATAATATGAATATCTTTAAAAGGCATATTTTGCATATTTGCACATGGCTTTTCAGACATTCAAGCTCGCACCTGTCTGTGTTACTAAATATGAAATCATTTAAAACTTCTAATCTTATTCCTTTATCTATGAAAATCACCAGTGCATTTCTTTATATGACTCCAATGAAAATCATATGGGATCACTAAAAAGCAAATGCTTAGGTCTATCATTATCAAATTATGTCTCTCAGAGAAGTCAGTTGCAATGTGTTCTTAAAAAATCACAAGCAGAAGACACAAAAAGTATGATTATTGAAGAAAAAAAAAACAGAAAAAAAGAGAAAAGCTGGCCAAAGCACCTCAGTTCATTCTTACAGATGATTTTATCCTTCTTTCTGCACTGAAATTTCCAGAGGTACATCAAGATCTTGGCAGTTTCTGTAACAAAATATGGACATTCAATTATTGTTAATAAATATTTTAAAATACATTTTTTGTTATAATATGAAAATGGTTGTATTCAGAAGTTGGTGATAGGTGCATTTGGGTGAATTTGCCTCTCCTTTACTCCCCCTCTGGGTTTTTTAACTTGGTTTTCTTATTTAAGCCTTTTCACATTATTTCAGAAGGGAGATCTCAACTCAAAACTATTAGTTTGTGATTGCAGAAACAAATATCAGTCTCAGCAGTGAGAATTCATCAATTTTGAAATTAATCTCCTTGTCTTTACAGTGATTATCCTGTTTGGCTGAACTCAGTGCAAAATATAACAATATTTTATGCCAGAACTCGGTAACCACTGGATTGGTAAACCTGTGGCCGCTGTCCTGTGAGTAATCTTCCACCTTTGCACCTCAACCATTAGAGCTTTCAAATTATTGTTTCCAATACATAAACTGCCTGTGAAAATTACTTCTCATGTCATATATACTGCCATTTCCAAATCATTGGAATGAAGCAGAGCAAAACCCCCAAATCTCTTCAAGACAGCTTATACAAACTTACTTGTAAATGAAGACTTAAATTTCCAATTCAGTTGCCAGCTCTTTGGGCTGCCCTGGTAACCATTCAGGTTTAAAGCAAAACATGACACTGAACCCCTGCGCAGGGTTCAGGAGCTGTATTTTGTATCTAGGATATTCCTAAGATTCACCTATCCTATCATTCCTGGTAGTTTTTTATGAGACTTATGGGTAATATTTTGTCTCAGGTTGCCCACTTAATTTGAGCAATTAATAAAATTTAGGCTGTTGTCGATGATTGATATTCAGAGAAGGTGGTAGTGACAGAGTCAGATCTTTTGTGAGGTAGGTACCCTAGTTTACATGCAAAGACCACAGTAAACCTGTGTTCTTGAGTACATCAGCCTCTACAGCTGGATTCTCTTCCACTGCTCCTAAGTCCCTGTTTTCTTCAGCCAGCATTCATAGGTGCTCTCATCTAACTTTGTGTTGCTCATGGCAAGTGCTTCCGCAGTGACTTCTCCTGTTCCCATGCTACTTTCTCTTCCTACCCATTTATTTCTTTCTTGGGTATGCAGACCTTCACAAATATGTATCAGAAAAGCCCTCCTAGGAAAAGTTTGGGGTAGAGAAAATGGTTTTTTGCTGGTTTTTTGGGAGTTTTTGGGGTTTGTTTTTGGTTTTTTGTTTGTTTGTTTGTGGGGGTTTGTGGGGGTTTTTTTGTTCTGTTTTTTTGTTTGTTTGTTCTGTTTTTTGGTTTGTTGTTTTTTGGTTTGTGGTTGTTTGTTTTTTTTTTTCCAAAATACCAATAGACTCACATATTCCCCGGACAAATATTTGTTTCAGTTCTGTTATTCTGAAACAGTGGAAAAACAGGTAAATGTCTTAAGTATCCTGGAACACCCCAAGACAGTCCTGTGAATTCATTGGGAAACCAAGAAAAAAGTATTTTATATGTCTTTTGCAAACCTGAGAGCCAAATGATGTACTTTGTAGAGGTTCCAAGCTCCTGTCATCAAAATCATGACAAGAGGATCACACTCCAAAGAGCATCAGGGAGGTAGAGACAGCTGATGCCTAAGGCAGTCCTACATGTTTTCTTTTCCCTCAGTCTGGATCTGCATAACTTCTCTTGCTTTTCATAAGCCATCAGGACCTTGGACTTTGCTGGATGAAGGAGTCATATAAAAATAGTGTCATGGAGGTCCTCTTCTGTACATAGAAAGCTACAGATTCTTCATTATCTAAATAATTTTGGATTATATTAGATACTATAGATTCATTCTTCAGAAAATACGCCTAAATGGGATATTTTGAAGGTCACAAAAACATAGACTAGAAAAGTAAAATGTGGAATATAGTCCTTTGGTAGGACATTGTTGCCTCTCTTTATGAGTTTTGTAAGACCAAACTAAACACTTCTATAATAATAAATCAAAAGAATACAGAAAATATACCAGCCTGGAACAAAAACAAAACTAAGTTTTACAACAGCAGTGATATGTGAAATTTAGGTATTGATTGCATTTTGGATATAGATTGATCAACAATTATTAATAATTTATCAAGATTATTCAGAAGCTACCCAATATTGTTTTCCTTTTGAGTAACGAAGTTTGTTTTTATGCATAAAATCCTTCCTGAAGAAAAATTAAACTGAATCTATTTTGAAACTTGCAAATATTATTCAGTGTTGCATTAATTTCGAAAGCAAAATTAAAAAATCAGAAATTATGAGTTAAATACATTTGTTTCCAAAGTAAGCATTAATACACACCCTTTAAACATCATTAATTGGCTTTTAGGAATAAAATTATGGAGAAGAGTCATAGTGGTAAAGTAAACATTTCTCTAGTGATGATGTCACTACAGTTATCCTCTCTGCTCTGTTTATCTTTTTCAGGAAAAGTTTTGTGAGGGTATAGGTCTTATGGTATAGAGTTCTTTTCCCACTAAAACTGACAGCAAAGGTTTGCACAGGCCTAATATGCTCCTGAATACATCAAAGAAAAGGGATTTGTCATTTTGCCTGGCCAGATTTGATATTAAACATAGATGCTAGTAAATATGGAGCTTTTTTTTCCCCTTAATAAAATTTAGCTTTATCTTTCAAGCTACAAATGACTAGCTAAACACAAAGATAACCTTCGTCTCTAATCTTTAGAGGGCCAAGCTTCCCATTTGTTTCCAGTACAGAGATTTCCTGTGAAAGTTATTTCTCTGTACAGCACTGAAATTAGAGGAGAAAATTAAGGCATCTCTGGGAGGCTATTTAGTGGGTTGGTTCTGCAGCTTGTGATTTATCTCGAAAGGTAAGAATAGCATCATATTTGGTCAGTGACTGCTGCAGGATAGAAATTCCAGGGCTAACTCCCTGGAAATTTCTATGACACTTGACATCACAGACTATAGACCTTCATAAGAAAGTGCTAGAATAGCTTTTAACCAGCTTCAGAATAATTAAACAGAAGAACAAAGGAGAGGGGAAGGGAGAACAAAAAAGAAAAAAAATACCACTATCCAATCAAAACAAGGAGAGAAATAGAGAGGCAATAGTATTTGCAGAGCTGTAGTAGTTAGCAAACTAACATTTTTTAGTGTTTAAGGTAAGATTGCCCCCAGATTTTCCCTTCTAAAACAGAAATGCTTGTTTTTGGGTCAATCTGAGACTGTGCTGAGTAGCTTCCTTTGGAAGCACAGTTATTGTTGTACTTCTTACCAGCTGTGAGAACCCATCCCACAGGCCAACTGGTACAAATTCCCCCTGAAGCCTTTGATACACTCCCTCTTTCTGGAGCTGGAGCCAGTTGCACTACCAGAACAGACTTCACATCCATGTGCAATAACAGCAGCCTGCAGTCTCTCTGGCAATCACTTCTTGCCAAAAAAAGCAATGATTTATGCAACCACTGTCATCTGTGCAGCATATAAGCTTATGTCCTAATACCACAGCCTCTCTCTGGGGTTGTGGGCACTAGAGCTGTGAGATGCTTGCTCTACTGTTGCTGCAGGACAATCCTGCTCTGTACTCCCAGCTGGAAACAGAATAACCAGCCCTTAATTCCGGAGAGTCACCTTTCCTCACTGCTGCACAGCTTTGGTCGGCACATACCCATGGCTACCCTAACTCCTGCCTCCTCTGGATGTAGGAAGGGAGAAGCTTTTACCACTTGGACGCCAGAAAAACAAACAAACAAACAAACAAAAAACCAACAACAACAAAAAAAACCACAAAAAAACCCAAAAAAAAAAAAAAAACAAACCACAGAAACCAACCATGTTAATGGCACAGCTTACATTAATGTCGAAAAAGTAGGAGTTTCAGCAAGTCTCTCTGCCCAGGCTTTAGCTTCTGCGGGTGGGAGGAGTCAGGCCATTCTGAAATAGCTCAACACAAAGGCTTGCGTTCCCGTGAAGTCCGGGAAAGTGGCAGGATTGCACAAGAGAGTTGTCAAGGTTGCTGCCTGTAATAAGGGACAGGGTGAATCATAGTGTGGCTGTTACGGGCAAATATTAAGTTTCTTCCCAGCTTTCTGAGAAAGTCTCACCGTTCTGTGTAAAAACCGCAGGGTTTCTGCACTCGAATACAATGACAAAAAAAAGCATACCTTGGAGCCGGGACCAGAAGTTTGCACTTCCCGCTCCCTATCTACTGTTTGCACAATCACCTTCACTCCCGCTTCAGCCCTTTCTGCCTCCACGGCTTCCCCGTTGGTTTTTAAGGGATGTCCATGCCTCAAAACCAGAGTGGACAGTGCCCTCTAGCCTAAGGAGGCGGCCAGAGCACCCTGGGGGCACGGAAAAGCCTCTGGAGCACCCCTTCCCATTGCACTCCAGCTCTTCCACCTCCCAACCAAGCCTTTAAAGCCGGTATATACATTATGACAGCATTTGTTGTTTCTCCCTGTTGATTACAGAGAAAAAAAATTCTCTGGTGTTTAAATCCAAGAGGGTTTCAGGGCCACAAATGTCAATTAAGTGAGGCTGTTGAATAGGTAGAGCAAGACATGACATAAAAGATTGATGTTAATACTATCATGTCCAAAGCCAGAAGAGACTCCATCTAAGTGTGACTTCACACAGTGTGTATATTCTAAAGCTGAACATGCTGAAACTTTCAGAGTCTCCCTTGGCATCAGTTTTCCCAACTACGGGCATGAGAAGGAAGAATGCATGTAAGGTCAGGGGTCTGGAACAAGGCATGGTGGAACTGCTGCCTGTTGGTAGACAAAAGTCAAAAGAACAAAACATCAGCTTACAGAGCTGTGTAGAGGAAAGCAAAACTGAGAAAACAAATGAAACAACAGGAATTTCCTTTTGGCTAGAATAAGTGCTCTGTGATCAGCAGGTTGCTTCCTGTGAGCCTTTCTGAGCCTTTCCCCCTGTTCACTAGATGCCTATGTGGATTTTTTTTATTATACATTTTAGGGTCAGCAGAGAGTGTGTCAGGACCTTGACTTTTAAGTTTGCAATTTTCATTAAAGTGAAGGAGAGCTAGCAGCCTATCCAAGTATGAGGAATATCAAAAGGCCAAGTGCTGCAGTGTCTATAACTCAGCATGTTCAGCCCCAGGCCGCATTTCACAGCAGCTTTATGCATTAAACAGGGAACAGGCACAGGCTCAAGAAGCATTCAGTACTTAGAGATTGCAACAGTCAGCACACCAAAACCAAACACCCTTACCGGGGCTTCACTGAACTACCTCTAAAATTGCAGTTAGGAGGATTAACTCCTTTAATAAAAGTTTCTGGCATGTATGATCCTCAAAGTCAGGTACTCCTCCCAGGCGAGTTAGTTTCTCTGTTCTGGTGGGCATCCAAGTGAGTTAATTACAGAGTTTTGTGGAGGGTGAGCACTGCTGTCATGCTCAAATGCAGGCTCACAAAGAGCAGAGTCCAGATGATCTCTGCAACTAGGGACACAGCTCACCTCCCTCAACTATGATGCTTCAGACAATGGCCAGAAGGCAAGTTTCCTTCTTTTCCTCAGGTTCCAACTGTAAATTCATCCTGGCTATTGCAAGTGTGCTTGAGCCCCTGGCTGTGCCAGAAATACTCCAGTCTAATGGCTAAGGCACAAAGCTGAAGTTTGAACTGAGCACCTCCACCAGAATAAGGTCAGCCTAGAGCCCAGGACTGTGGTTTGACACACAGTAGGAGTGCTACTTCAGCTTCTGCCCTTGGATGTTGATTCCAGACCTATAGCCCTTTAACCTTTGACCTCAGCTGTTTATTCCTACCTCCTACCAGCCTTCCAGAGGTTTGATGTTTGTACTCAGTGTAGCTCACAGAAGGAAATCTATTCAGTAAAAAACAAATTGAGGGGAAGTTAATTAAAAAAAAAAAAAAAAAGGAAAAAATAAAACAAAAAAAAGAAGAAGAAAAATGAAAAAAGAAAAAAGGTAAAAAAACCCCGTAACTGTTTCCTCAATCTATGTTCTTGTGTGGATGTACACAAAGCATTATGTTAACACAATGCAGGGTCACAGAATAAGAGACATATGATGGATGCTGAAGGTCATACTGATGGCAGAAAAAGTACCTGCCAAACCTTAATCTAGGCCAACACATGAATCAACTTATTAACATGCATGAGCCTGTGCCTCATGCACTCACAGCACCTGTCTGAAGAATGTGCTTTGCAGCCTCCAAGGTGAGCTGTGTTTCAGAGCAAAGAGGACAGAACAGAGACAAGTGTGAAGTGTGAATGTGAATCCATTTTAGCTCAGTACTGATAAATGTGGCTCTGTGACTCCTGCTTGGACTGCATCTCATGTGACCCCAGTGGGGAATGAAGTTGCCTACACTTCCAGTTTGCCAAGAACGGGAACAAGACAAAGCATGCTAAGTCACACAATTTTCAGCATGTACATACATTTCTGTTGTCTCTGCTGCTGTACACGTGTTCTAAAAAGTGTTTTGCAGAAAATTGTTTTCTGCCTGAAGAAGTTCAGCCTTGCAGCATTGATGCTACAGCAAATCAGGCCCTGTGCAGGCAGCTCCTTTGGCTTTACCAGGTTATGCACAGAGGCAAATTAAAATTGACTTTAGTCTTCAACCTCCTGAAAACAAAAGCTTGTTACACCAGATGGGAGGATGGAAGGACGTACACAGATATGTAATTAAGTCAATACTACGTTGGAATTGTATGACATTATAGTTATTTTTGTACAATAATAAATACAAAGCTGGGAACAAAATTAGGCCCACCTTGATGGAAACTCCTAGAATAGATACAGATTTTGCAGCAATAATTAACCTCATGCAAACAATTGCCTGCTTTTATGAAAGCTTCTTTCAACCTGACTTCCAAACATGCTGGAATTATCTGCTTTACTGAAGTTAGCACTTCTGTTTGAGTTCAAATGCAGACCTTTCATTAGCCTACAAGAGAACTGTGGTTAAAAAGAATAAATGAAACACATACAAAAAAAATAGTATTTAAGTCAGGCCCAGAATTTGTTACATATCTCTACCTCTTCCCTAGCTGAGCCCTTTGTCTCGCTACTTCCATGCTGATGCATAGAAATTTGCTTCCAAGCAGTGAGTGGGCTAACAGCACCGTCCAAGGATAGCGCTGGAGAAGTCATATTTCTTTCCCTGGATACAGTTCAGTGTGGGGAGAAGGTGTTGCTGCCTGGAAGCTGTGTGCAAGGAGAATTTTGAAAATTCTAGCAACTTACTTTGGATTCACTGAAACTGGCAGCTCAGCTTCAATGAATTCTGGTTGAATGGTCCTCTTGATGTGGGGATCAGCTCTCGAGTGCATCTAAAGTTCATAACAGCTTAGAGTACTTCAAATTCATCAAACATTCATTAGACATGTTCAGGCCATGGACTGATGCACAGAAAATCTGAAGCAACAACTTACTAAGCCTTGTAGTACAGAGGGCATTTCTCTGTGAGATTTCTTAGAAATAGATAGCGCATGGCAATATCTAGCTGATAAATTCATGATCAGAAAAGTGTGACTGATGGGAAAGGCACTGCACTGGAAACAGAGCCAACACAACAGTGACAAAGAGTTGTGAAATAAGGAGCATAGTTGAAATTTGCACAGAACACGACAGGATGTTTGAATGTGATATGCTGCTGTCAAGGAGCCAGTGAAGAGCCTTGTAAAATTACAAGCATATGAATGTGTGAGATGTTCTTGGCATCTTTTATTTTCAGATTTTCATGTTTCTCTGCCTATTACAAATCTAAATTGCTTCTGACTCTCAGAAATCCTCCCTTTTCTTTTGTAATTAGGCTCTTCCACTACTGTACAATATATGCCTCTTCAATTTCATATCCATAGATCTTATATCTAGGACTGATTCCACCACCTCTTCCAATACCAGCAAGATTCTTACCATTTATTGGTGTTTCCTCAAAAACGTATATTTAGCTGTACTCCTTCCCAAGATCTATTCTGTCGTATATCACTGTCTCAACAACTGATCTCTCATGCTATTGTACTAGACTCAGCAATATGATACATCCAACAAGATGACTAAGCACGTGCTGTACTTTACACTGCAGTATAACCACCCGCAGGATAGTACGAGTGCTTAGATTGAAAAGCAGGCCTGCAGCTGTTAACTGGTTACAACATTGAGATTGTCGTACGAGGGGGGCCTCAGCACCAAGTCCCTTCTGAGGCACCAGCTCACTGTAGCCCCTGTAGACACGTTTAACTGAGGTATTAAGACTTAGCTAAATGAAATACAAATGGAAATGGCTGCTTGTGGTAGCACCAGAAGCCACACTAGAGCAACGGTGGAAAGAATGAGCATTACTGGACATGAATGGGCACAAACAACTGTACTCAAATCAAGGAATGGTAAGGAATGTGCTGGTTACATCAAGCTCACAAGGTAAGACCAAAAGCTAAGTTCCCTTACTCATCACCGTCCCAAAACTGTGCTCTGATAACATGAGCTCAGATGACATCTTCTCAACAGAAAGGCAGACAGTAGCCATAAAAATGTGAAAATGAAGATATAAGGTGATGGGCAGAAACTCTTCCAAAGGTTCTGCAGGGTAAGGGAAGGAAGGGTCTCAGGCAAGATCATTGCATAGCTGCTTGACTCAGGAAGATATAAAAAATCTGTTCAAAATAATTGTTTGTAGCTGCCAGTGAAGATGGAACCAAGGTACTCAGTGAAGACTCAACAATTGGTACCCTCATCCTACACACAAACGCCCTGGTTAGACACAAAGATCTTGGCATTTGGCAATGTGTGGCAATGTAATCCATCTTCTACCACCTCTGTAACGCATGGAAGAAGCTTTACTTTCACTGCCAATAAGGGTCCTATTACTGCCAGTGAGTCCAGTATTTCAACACCATGCATTTCCCAGGCATCTGAGGTAGATTTTTTTCCCAGTGAAAGGAATGTGAGTGCATTAAATTTAATTGGCTTTGGCAAGTAGTGTTTTTCTTCCCATTTCTTTTTAAATTCATGGCACTATCAAAGTTAGTGCAGGTCAGTAGATCAAAGTCCTTCATTGCTTCTCCCTGCAAACACAAAAACCACAATGGGCTACAGGGTTTTTCTGCAGACAAGAGAGACCAGGGAATTTTTTGAAGCCCTTCAGCAATGTATTGCAAACATGTCCCTGCATTTACAGGCAAATGTCTTTAATGACGAAGAAAATGCTCTGTATTTGAAAATTATTAATTACCAAGAGTTTTTTCTCTGGGGTCAGTGTCCTCATTTCCAAGAAAAGCTCTGCGTCCCCTTGACAACAAGAGATGCTTCCACTGAGACTTCATAGGAAAGAACAGTTGCTTTGTAAGCGCACAAAAATACATGCACTATCTCCAGTACTTGAAGTTATTCTTGGCATAAGCCGAGGTTACTCCTGTGTTTATCACAGTTTTGTTATTGGCCTTCCTGAACACATTCAGTCGGACCCAAATTTGCTTTGTTGGTTGTATTATATAATTTTGTTTTAAAGAAAACAGGAACAGATAGCCCATAAAAACAACCACTGGCAGACCTTTGCTGGCAATACTATATATTTGCAATTTCTGGCTTTTGTAAACATTGGTAGAAGTACTACCTTTCAAACTTCTGGTTAAACTGTATGGTTTGTAAAATGTGCGCACAACTTCTCAGCAAAGGAAGTTCTTTAATATTCTTTATTGGCTAGAGGAAAGTGGGTGCCAAATACAACTGTGAAATGGGAAACAATGCACAAAGGAAAAGTTCCAGAACATCAACACATCCGTTCCTTTTCTCTGCCATAAATAACCAACACACCCTTAAACATAAGACTAAATGGCTCCAGGAAACTCTCATTAATGAAAATGTCCTAGCTGGACTTCTCACTTTCATTGGAATTACATGCCTCAAGAACTTTTTTCTCACCTATACAGCAGATCTGTTGTTCTCTAAGTAATACTAAACCCTGAGATAGACTAAGATAAACTGAAGCTAACCTACTTTCCATAGAGACTTAAATCTCTCCCTCTCAAGGTCCAAAATACTAGTGTTGAAAGGCACAGCCCTGCTGCTGTTGACATCAATGACAAGATCCTACACTGACTATATAAAGACACAGTTGTGCATTCCAGCATCTGTCCTTCAGTTTTCTGGAAAACAGAGATAAGGCAGGAAACAAAATAAATGGCCGTAATGTGTGCACTCTACACAGACAAATTTCCTCATAAAATACAACAGCCATGATATTTTATGGAGAAGATGTCATGATGAGACTGGATGCATGCATAGCATACTTACTGCAGATCAGAAGTAGCAGGGTAATTAGGCCACTTGTTTATTTAGGGGATGTTTATATTAAAATTAACATATTTCACTGTATAAAAAAAGAGATAACTGATACAAACCATCCGTAGTCTTATCATCACGAAACTTGTGCTATACAGATTGTCATAAACTGAACTCTTAACTTCCAATTGAGTCACTGAAAATTGACTCATTATTACAATATCAAAACATTGTAACTTCAGGAACTTTCCCTACCTCTGTATTGTCCTGGAAGCCTCTTCTAATTTCACAATCACACTTTTCTGCTTAAAAAAACCCTCAAACACACAGAGCTCCTGTGTGAAATGTCTGTGAATTACAGGGAAGCTATTTGGCTAAATAAAAATAGAAAATAATAAAAATTACTATTGCTTGGTTTTGTGATCTAGAAAATTTTCCAAATCTTCTGCCACTACCGATGGCATCATATACATGGTACAGGGCTTTCTCACAAGTGAGATGCCTGTGAGCCTTCATTTAAGTTGAAATAGCATGAGCTGCAGAAAAAGAAGGTGGTAAAATTTCATTAACATTTTCAGTGCCTTTTAAAAACAGTTCTCGTGTCATTTTCATGGATGGAAACCTGCATTTGTGTGTGTCATCCATGGCACAAAGTGAATGCTACATCCTCATGAAACTTAGATGCAGACTTCAGAGAGGGCACCAGGCTCCAGTTAATGAGATCTGGAAACAGAGGTGGTCCTCTCTTGAACAGGTGTGTACAATGAAATGTTCACCGTCTGCTCAAACCTTGTGGTGCTGTGTGTATTCCCAGTCTCATTGTGATTTGGCTCCTTTTGCACGAAAGAAAGAAGTAGGGCTTCTGGGATAGAATGGCAACTAAATGTGAGAATGTTCTTAGGCAGCTAACATATCAAAGCTCTTTGTGCCGGCAGGGAAGTCTTCACCACAGAATTAGCCATCCAGCATCCTTTCCAGTGAGGAGAGATTTGGTACTGTGAAAGGATGACTGATGTGCTGGAAAGGCAACTGCTTATACCTACTAAGTAGAAGATTCTTCATAGGAGCCTTGTCTTGAAGTCTGTCCATCCTTGGAGTTGTGAGTGTTTCAACGTGCATCAATGTTCTGCTTGGGATTCACAACCCATGGCTTCTCTTCAAATCAGGTTTAAAATAAACCAGGAATGATAGGTATATAAGGAGACTCAATCCTTCCTCTTGGGATGACACAGACCAACACACAGACAAGTGTCTCAGGGTTCAAGACCTGAAGTCAAGTGTGTTGTTGAGGTAGAACAGATCTGAAGTCACGTATCCTGATGCGTGACTGAGCCACAATGTTCACGTGCATCTTGCTCGGTCTACTGAAGCTTCAGTTCTGTTTGCACAAGTAAAAATGCTGGAAAGGAGATGGAACAGTAGCAGATCTCTTCTCTACAGAACAGTCTGTGTTCACTTAACAGTCTAAGTGAACACATGTGCGATGTGCAGGCAATGTGCAGGACAGCAGGAGAATCTGGATTTGGGAATCTGAAATCATCTACTTTGCCATGATGGGACACAAGTCTGGACCAGAAATTCCATGCAAGTATATGCAGTTCTCTGTCATCTGGGTTGTGAGACAAACAATCTGCAGCAGTTTGTAAAATGGCACTAGGAAAATATAGCCAGAAAAATACAAGGAAAATCCAGCACTCACTTTTTCTCCTTATTCTCCTGCGGTTGACTAGGGCACAAGCAAGGAGCCACAGGCTTGCCAGCTCTTCTGATTTTATGGGTCTTGTGGCATTTTTTTTTTAATTGCCCGACTCTTGAGACTGTGGGATTTTGAGGACTTCAAATTTAATTCAAAAGAGAGGCTGACTTGCAACACTTGTGGCTTCAAAGAAATGTTGGAAGTTAAGTCTCAGACGCCAAAAACTAGTGGCAAACACAAAGATAAAATGAATCAAGAATCGCCTGCTTGTGTGAGGCCAGGCCCACCGCATCCAACCCTGTAAGTCTGGCAGAGCTGGAAGTATTCAAGGTACTTTTCTATAAAGGATATTTGACCGTGTCACAGAGAAAACACGAAAGGCTCAGATGAGACCCGCGCCTTCACCCTCCCCGCAGCACACTCGCCACAGCCCGCTGGGGACCCAGCCACACCACCGGCGCTGCAGCGCCCCCGGCAGCTCGGCCCCCACCTCACGGCCAAGGGCGCCATGAACCCGCAGCGCTGGGCAGCTTCGGCCCGGCATAACCGGGCCGTGCCGGGCGGCGAGAGGCGGCGGTGCCCGCGGCAGGGCCGGGGGCGGCGGCGGGCGGTGCGCGGCGCAGGCTCCTCCC